>JABUQX010046831.1:0-32500 GCA_015478945.1 Trachelipus rathkii
CGTTAACCTAACCAATGGTTTTCTGACTTCTGTCATTTATTCTTGAAATTAAGGTTTCCTTCACTCCTTTGATAAATCAGAATTTTTCTCAGTAAATTTCTGAACTATAAAAGAAAAAACTCATTCAGCACTAAGAAGAGTTGTTGATTTGCCATACTCTGCTTCACATATTGGATTATTCACTTTATAGTCCATCATTATATTTATTTTTTGCGAATTTAGCTCAAACAATCATTCTATCATAGCTATCAAGCTATTCATCAGATGTTAGAATCGAGTATCAGGCTTTTTCTTTCAAGAATGGATGCCGATTTAATGAAACACAAGAGAGACGTGCAAAACATGCGCACAATGTTTCTTACTTTATTACTGGTACTAGCTGTGTGAAATATACCAGAAACCAGATTATCTTTAATGTTACTCATTTGCCCAATACCAGAATTATTTTCAACGATTATATTTAATTTGAAATCATTTTCCTCTTCTATTTGCAAAGAACGTTGCCACGGCAAGATGAGTAACTTGCGCACAGACAATTGATGCTCAGAGTCAATCAAATTTTATTTTACCGTGGCACTCGCCCCATCTTTCACGCATGAAACAATGTTGTTCTCTATGAATAAATTAAATTCTGAGAGTTTATTTTGCACTTCTACAAATGTTTAACAGGAAAACAGCTGAAATCATACCAAAAAGTATCTTCATCTTGAGGAACGTTTATCTTTAAATTGCATATGCAATTTATTGATGAAAATTCATTTATAAAAATCTGAATATCTTGCTACTATTTAAAGATTGCTCCATTTATTTCACACATATTCTTCAATAATCTATCTTCTATGGTGATAAATACCAAACTGCAAAAGATTGTTTTCTCGAAGAGTTAACACTTTATCAATAAAAGCTCATTAGATAGATGCAATTTTAGATATAATATTGATAGGAATTCTATTTGGTTATACTTAAATTTAAGAAATATAAACGATTTTTTTAACAATCGTTGGGTTTTCAATTTTAATAGCAAAAATACCAACTCTCACTTTTTTTCAATATATTTTAAAGCTTTGAGAAATCTTTACTTCCTAAAAATATTACTAGATATATTAAATTTTATTAAGTTATTTCTATACAGTAAAACTCTTTTTGCTGGTAAGTAGTTAAAAATTGTAACGTTTTTTTTAAATATTTATCATTATTTATTTTACTCAGTTTTATATTATCAATATTTATGTATTATATTAATATGCTTGCACAGCATAAATATAAATTATATCTTTTCTTTTATTTATATATATATATATATATTATAGATTATTATTATATAATCATTATCTATATTATATTTATATTATTTATATATATATTATATTATATATAATAATATATATATATTATAATATATTATATATTTTCTATATAGTTATATAATTATATATAATATATTAATATAATATATTATATTTATATATATATATAATATTATATAATAATATTTATATTATATATATATATATATATATATAGATATAAACAATAGTAAATATAACGCAATTGTATTAATTTATAAGCATTAATGGATACCGAATAACTTGATATTGTAAATCAAGTTTTTCAGTTCACCACCCTTGATCATAATCAGTTAACATTATTATAATAATTGAAAATGTATTATTTGAAACCTGATATAACTCTAATAAACACCAAGTTTACAACATAATCGTATTATTTGTTGAATTTTAGTCAGGACTTCGGTTAGTAGAAGGTGCAGTTCCAGCATATTTGAATGGGTAAGAAATTTCAACAATTATGGTACAATTACGGATCAATAACGCGGTGATTGAAAGAAATTGTAAGATAATGAGAGAGAGAGAGGAGGAAGATGAGAGAGAGAGAGAGAGAGATTGAGGAGAGATGAGAGAGAGGAGAGAAGAGAGAGAGAGAGAGAGAATGAGAGAGGAGAGAGAGAGAGGAGAGAGAGCGAGAGAGTGAGAGAGGAGAGAGAGAGAATGAGGAGAGAGGAATTTATTCTCAGTCTGGAGAATGATTTTAATTGGTTTAATTTACACGCAACGATATGTGACTGGAGTGATCTCGTTATTATTCAAGACATTTTCTGCATTGGGTCTGTATCATCAACGCTACGTAGATTACTACAACGCTTAATATATAGAGTATATACTTACAAATATGACGTTGGATTCTAACGGAATGAGACGACCCGTGTGGGAAGTTTGAGGAGGAGTAAAAGGGGAACATTACAATGTAATGGAATTTTTGAATTTATGCTTAAAATCTATAATATCAAATAATGTTTAATATATAAAGTTAATCATATATATATAAATATGGGATATAATAAATATTATATATATAACTTAAATTCTCCTTATACCAGTATATACTATTATATATATAAAATATACTAATATTAATAATAATTTATAATAACTATAATAATAATATAATATAATAATATATAAATTACATTTTAACGGTTACTTATATAATAATAATTATAAATATAATTATATATATTTGGAAACAATATTATCGTGTTCTCTTATAAATCTTATTTATCAGTTTAAGATACTAAATTAACTATTTCCAGACTTAAAAATTGCTTAATTTTAGAGCCGTTGTTATTAGAATTTAATGTCTACTGGAGTACTTTTTAATAACTTCGTTATTTGCATCAACTTTAAATTTTATTTTAGAATATGAAAACTATTGATAGATAACTGCTAATTGTTATTATTTATTATATTTATTATATAGTAAGTACATTATTATATATATATATGTATATTATATAGTTTCTTGTATATATATAATATATATATTATAGTAATTAAGTATCGTATATATATGAAATATAATATATATAATATTTACTGATTATATATTATAGTTTTTCATATTTAATTATGTATATATATAATATATTATATATTATATATAAGTTATCTATATAGTATTAAAATATTAAAATTTACATAATATATATATAAGTTCATAACGATATATTATAACTATAATTCTTATTACATTATTATATTATTATTTAATATATATATCTCTATATATTTATTATATATATACTTCTATTATTTATAATATTTATATTATAATAATATATATACATATATATACTTTATATAATAATATTTAACAATTAATTAAAATCTATTATGATTAATGTACTATATTATATATTATATATAATATATTATATATAATATATTATAAGTTTTCAAATAATATTAATATTTACACACTTTAACATTTTGTTATAGTTATATAGTTATAATAGTTATATTTCATAATTAATTCCTATTAATAATTAATTTAATATATCAAATTTATATTATCATAATTCTACAAATATATAATATATATTATTCTTTAGTTATATATATCTATATAATAATTATATTTTTTATTTAAAGATAATACAATAAATAAATAGAATTTGTTTTATATAATACTTTTATTAATATTATTATTACTAATATTTATATTATAATAAAGTATTGTTTATATACTTATTAGACAATATTAGTATAGTATTGATTAAATAGGTATATTATATCATGGCTAATCTAATCTATTTATTATATTATATTTGTTGTATATACTATATACAATAAACGAGTTATTTATATTTTTAATTCATTATTTACTTTACTCATTAAAGATAAATAATATATTCATCTTACAGCTAACATATGATACATTTCACTATTTCACTATTACACTTATTTATTTTAACTCACATTGTTGACTATTAAAGATTGGTTTTTATGGTATAATATTTATGCATTTATATGCATACTATTAATCAACTATATGGGATTTCGACGTATTGTACTATAATCACATTATTACTACGCTAAGGTTACCTGAACTTCTACTTAATTTATTTACCATTATTTACATTTAATTAATAATATATTTTTATGTTATATATATCCAAAATGATATTTATATTTCTAGCTTTCAAAGTTTTGAGGGGTAAATTAAAATGTAGGAGTTATTGACTCTCCATGACTATCTTCTTCAACGTTGTTCTTCTCAAGTGTAGCAACTTTAATCTTGATTATCAATATACCTCATATCTCTATCTTTTTTTTTTTGTTTTAAATCTTCTTCTGGACTTCATCTTTTTCCTATATTGGTGTGATACTCTCTTGAGGTCTTGATAAGTTTGGTATTTAGGGGCCGCATTATTTTAAACAAAAAACTGCAAACACGCTAGTCCACCTGGGGGCTGCGTCACCGCGGAATGAATAATCGGGAAGCCCCGGTTAAGCGGTAAAATCAAATGCGCATTGGTTGGCGTAACAGGACTCCTCGATCACTGCGGACTTGGCTTACGTAGCACTGGAACTTACGGGAGAGTCCTTATTATTTCATTTCTACACTTTTCCCTAATATAACTTAAGCAGCAACTCTAATGTGTTATACTTATGCCAGTTAGATCATAGAGTTTATAATGGATCTGTAGTTTTCAAGCCGAAGATATAAGATCGTTTGAAAAAAATAAAGAATAGTTACGAAACTTCTCATATCTGGATTCCCGCTAGATGCCTATTTCTACCTATAGGAGATGATTTTTCAGTAGATAATTATTAATTCTCAGATGGTGGACTGAGGTACAAGAGTATACAGCTAAGCCGAGGATAATTCTGGCATAGAGAATTCTGAGTGCTCTTTGGAAAAGGTATACTTTTATTGGTGATCGAAGGACTAAACAAGCTCACAAAGATAATCGATCGGACTCGTCCTCCTCATTTCAAGCAACATCAGACTACATAAAGATATACGCTCATCAAGGCATAAAACTGACGTTAAAAGTAAGGAAAGGTTAGTTATATATTGAATTAGGAACATAGAAAACGCTGAAGTATGAATAGTCTCTTAGTCCAACCGCAATAGCTCATTCCATCTTATCAAGAGTCCATGAGGTATAGTTTTAACTATTACTATTAGTGTTGTAATATAAGTGTGTAGCACGTAAATTTTTATTCTAGATCTACAAGAAAGATTGGCTAGAGTATTTTGTCATAAAAGCACAACATGTTTAGTGCATCATTTTATTACTGCACCTATAGATCTATACTGAGTCAGAATCAGAGGGAGTAGTTAGAAGATATGTTTGTAATCTAGTAATTAGTCATTCTAATCATTTATCTTTACAACTTTCCCTAATTACAGACTAAACACTTTCTGATTGCCAATGTAATTTAAGTATAACATCTGGATTCTCAGTCGGGTGTTTATTTATATTCTTTTCATATTTTCATTCATTCTTCTGTGCATATGAATTACTGTTTCAATCACTCGTCAATGGCAATTAAGAAGCAATTCACTTTATTTATTCAATCTCTTTTTCGTAATCTGGTTTGACAACCACATATATATCTTCATTGTATCAACGTCAATAAATCGCTCTTCCGGATGAGGATCTTTATTCCTCTTAATTTCCTCTGTATGACAATCTTTGTTGCCTTAGAAGTGATCAAGCAATACAGCAAAACGCCCATTCATTTGGTACTCGAGTATAGTGATCATCACATTCTTTTGGCTGTAGAGTGTGCTTCTTATATATTCATAACGAATAGAGGACTCTAATACTATCCATGTTGTTCTGGAGTCAGTCATTTTCAATAACAGTATTAGCAGTCTTGCATTTGCTTTTCTTTTTTTCTCAAAATTTCAACAAGAACAACAAACAAATGAATAAACATGGTTTTGGGCACTTAACATTAAAGATGCATTAAATGATCAAAGCCAACTTCAACTTCATTGGACGATTTAGGTTGGCGATAAAATATGTTTGTTGGGATTTTGTATATTTGATTTGCGTGAAGGGATCGAAACTTTGCTGACGGACGAAGCAAGGTGGTATAAATTGTCTCCTGATTCTGATTCTTCAAATTTCGAAAGTGGGTACTTGAGATGCTGTTCTTGAGTGCGGATGCTTATACTTAGCTTTAGCTTTCAGGATATTGTCCAATTATGGATTTACTTTTAGCGTGATGAATTTAACGTATCTGTTTCATTGTTTTTTATTTGTCGTGTTTGTGGTCATTTTTTTCCACATAGTTATCGTAAACACTTAGAGGTGATATCATTGCATTGTTTTATCCTAAAATTCTTAATGTAATTATAAAAAATCATAGAAAATAATTTGAAAAATTTTTTCTACTATGTCTTACTTCTCCTAGTATTATTTGTTGTGTCGGTAAATTCTCATTGCTATTATGGTGTCATTTGTTTTTTGAAACAAAGTTTCTAACCTGTTATTAAAGATCAATGTTTTGGGTCTCTTTTTATATTGACTTCATTTTTTGTTAGAGATATTATTTTTTTTGGACGGGGCCATTTTTCGCCATTATCGAAGATTTACACACTTCTCTGACTTTCATAGAAGTTATCTTTTATGGTACCAGGATCTATATTGGTACACAATCTATTTTATGGAGGTGACTATATAATCTTATATATATACTTTACGATTTTGCTTTTACCGCTATTAGTATGATCATATATATTATATTTTACCTATATTGCACTTTACGGGTTACTACATAAAATTACCTATCTATATATTTATTGAGTCTAATATACGTTACGTATATAGTCTAAAATACCCGTGTTTTTGTCCCCAAAGTATCTTTGAACCCTCCTACACTAACCTCTCCTAGATACCTGTGTTAAATACATTAAATCCTCATCCCTTCCCTCTCCCCCCTGGCTCCTTGCCCCGCAATTCCTACCCCCAATCTAATTTTATAACCGAAAAGAATCACTTCAAGTCATTGTTGCAAAATATTAAAACAATCAAAAGAGAAATCTTATTTACCTATATATTAATATATATATATATATTATATATAATACCTATATATATATATATATATATATCCTACCCCTGCCCCTGCCCTGATCAACTCACTCATATCCATATAATATATATATATATATATCTATATATCCACTATCTTATTATTACTTATCTATCATATCTAAATAAAATCTGATTCAACTTATAACTCCTCACTCTTCTACTATATAATACTATATATATTTCTTTCTAACCTTTATCTATCACATAAGCAATTACATCCTAACTTATAAAAAATCCTCTCTGTTCACTCTCCCTCCAATGTATGCATACTGGGCAGATACAAAATTATCCCTATGTCCCAGTTGCACAAAACTCACAAAACTCTTCTTACAACTATCCTACTGTGAATAATTCTGTAAACCAGAATCCTCAGTATCCTTGTTCTCACTCATCGTATTCAAATCCTTCGAATGACTACAACTCTTCTTCACTCTCACTCTCCCCTCCGAATAGAGAATGTCCTTCTAAAGTTTTCCTACCTCCTACTATATAATATCTTTATCACTCCTATTCTATATTATATACTCATAGCCTATAGATTTATTCTTTGATGAATCTCTCATCACTTATTACTCACAAGCTTCTATACTCCTATTATATGCTACATTCTAAATACTACTTCAGAAAATACTTACTTAACATAATTAAAGTCCTCTTACATATATATAAAGTACATCTTCAAAGTCATACCTCTCCAACACTCTATATACACTATATACTCACCATTAACCTATAGATACTTTAATAAATTGTCTATAAGATGAAATAAATTTCCAATAATAATTACACTGATTCACATGTTATGTCAGATAGTCGTCTGTTCGATTAGTGACATTATCCCGGTATTTTACTCAATACTTTTCTGTTTTGCTTCAGCGTTTCTTTTGATTAAATAAATTCTCAGTGGAATATATTGGTAGCAGAATAATAATACACTTCCCTTCTTGATAGGATTAACGTGAACGGTGGGTTCCCTATTAAACAGAATTTTTTTTATTAAAAAATAATTGAAAATAACATCTAAAATATTGTAAAAAAAAAACGATTAAACTTTATAACCTACGTTAAAAAACAATATAACTCCACTATCCGCTACTGTGCTTTCTTGAAAAGTAAGTGTACATCCTGCCTCAGATCATATATCGAACTCTTACTTCCTCAATGACTCATCAGTGTCGTGCACTCCCCTACCCTTTATTTTTTTCCAACTCATTGATTTTTATTGCAAGTCCCTTAGAATATTAATAACTCTTCCTTTTAAAGCGAGCTGAAATTATTTAATATTCTGTTAATATATTGAAACAGAAAATTAAAAATTTTTATTTTATTATTATTATTTATTATTTATTATGAGTATTTGTTACATTTTATTTGATTGTTTTATATTTAGTATTATTATTATTAATACTATTACTTTCAATTTCTCAAAACAGATATTATTACAAAATCAGAAGTACTGATTGGTATGGAAAATAATACTCATTTAATGATTATAATTACCTCTTCGTAAGTTGTATTATTTTAATATATTTTTCGTGTCTAATTATTGATACTTATTTATTTGCATTAATTGCTTCGGTTCTTTGCGTGTGAGTGTTTTATCTGTACATTTAGCAAACACGGAAATATTAGGATTCAACCTTTAGTGAATAGTTATTGATAAGTATTTTGGTTCAATACTCAATTTGTACGTTTATAATAACTACTTGCTCTATCATACAAGATTACTTAATTCTAATATCTCATTTTAACTTTTCCTATAAATTTTACTTTCTTTTTTTACTTTTTTTTAATTATTTAATTATTAGTCCTACTAACCTTTATTTTTGGGAGCCATACATGTTCGCTAGTGGTATTTATATCATACGGCAGGCCTTTAGCACTCTTTGCGCTGTATCACCTATGACTTGACGTTACTAGCCTCATAGCCTTTGTCTTTATTTTTTACCTCAGTGATCTTAAGGTTTTTGTTATCGTATATTATCCGTCAGCTATTTCGCATACTAATACCTTATTTATTATTCGGTTATTATATATATATATAATACTCAACCCTTATCCAACATCAGATGTTATTACTACTCTATCCAATTGTATCTACCCCGGTTTTTTCTTTTTTTCTTTTTTCTTTCTTTTTATTCCTCGATCTCTTCTCTATCGATGCGTCTTACTGTTCCCACAAACCTGGTCTGGAAGTCATGTCGCCTTCGTGCGCTACATTTATTCTCAGCTTTTCGGCAAAATCGCGGAAATAAACCATTGTGCCCTACCGTTTCCTACCATGTACTGCATGACGTTTCGGTAGACACACACTCAGCCATGGTTCGAGACGGTATCGGGAGGCGGATAAACTCCCGGTTTCCCCAGCTTTCGTTTCCTGTGTGGAACCTGTGGTTGTCTTGCTTCCGCGCCCCTCTGCGTATAGCTATTCGAATTTAGCCGCTGCTGCTATAAACTCCGTGCGTCACCACGACAGACAATTTCGGTCACCCTAGAGCTTCATGGGAATTTCTTGGCCTGTCTCATGGCTTTCTCTGCTCGTCGCTGCCGCCCGGTTTTGGCCTCTTTGTGTGCGCCCGGCATTTGTTTTCCCCCGTTTTGGCTTTTTTTTGTGTTTGATGCGATATACTGTTTGGTGCTCTGTTGCGAAATTTAGATTAATTTATACGCACTGACCTTTTTGTTCAATGTCAAACAAGGTTCATCCCTTGCCCACGGTGGCGCCACAACCATGCCCCCATCCCCTCCCACAATTAAACTGCACCACGCGCCTCGCCATTTGCTCGGGGTTCTTTCTATCACTGTGTCTCACCTTTATTCTCGGCGGGCTTTCCTTTCGGGCCAGCTCCTGGTGTCTTGCTGAGTCCTTCCCACCTGAGAATAAGCACAGATCTAGAGATTACCAATCTGTGGGCATCGCCTGGGGCTCGCTTCTCCTGGAATGCCCCTCACTATGGAAGTTCGGTTGTGTTGGCCGTTCAAAAACTGTTCTCGCAAAGTGAGCAACTACCATCTACTTGATAAACAGCAAGCATCGCTCAAATTCCCGCATGGTTTCTGGAAACTTCGGTTTCCTTGGCAGCCACAAGACATTGATGTGAAAGGGTGGGCAAAATAACTTATAATGAATCCCCACGGTCAATTCACATACGAGGATGTGGCGGCACAATTATTTTATGATGTGACTTGGGTGCCTAAGGTCTCCAACACCACACGCCTCCTTCCTCTCAGACATTCGGTGGGGCCTCTTTCTCACTCCCGAACTATAAGTCTAAGTGCGAGGAGGCTGCTTTTGCACCCTCTTGTTCGGACCTCTCTTACCATATTGATGGGTTTTGTGTAGGATGTGCCAGCCCGAGATCGGTTAAGTATAAAGTTTTCCCTACACACTCCCCACTATATATCATCCGCTTAACCAACAAAATCTTCCTCGAGGTAAGAGGTTTTTCTCCGCACCATAAGACTCACAGCCCGTAAATACTTTGATTTATAGTCTTATTCTTTCAAATAAACTCCCCATATAGGCGGATAGTAAGCATGTGGTTACCTACATGATGGGACACCAATGTGTATCCGAAGAAATAGATTACATAATTATTAGAGAAATAGACATTGTTTAAAATCATATGCAAATGGAGAAGATAAGTTATAATACCCATTTCTCCAGGAAATTAATTATTGATATATGAAGCGTTATTTTTTTTTAGCACTAGGCTTAAAATATTGAATAATACGATATAACCATGCTTCCTTCATAAAAAAAATCTCTTCAATTATAGAGTAGTTCTTCACAGGAATTGATGGATGGTAGACTGCACTTGGAATGGTCATGATTTTTCAAAAATAGTGTCATTTATCAACTTCCTTTGCTCTGGAAAAAAAATCACATAATGAAGTACAGCCGAACAACCTCCGGTTCTCAGCGATTCAATAATTCTAGATGAATAGGCGAGAACATAAGGCTCTTTCAAAGCAGATGCGGCAATATATTGCACTTATATCACGTTCCTATTGAGAGTCGCCAAATCTTTCGGATTTCATATTGAGGGAAGGCGAGTTTAGCAACATGAAGACGGCGAAATGAAACTTAATCTACACACAGACTGTGAGTGATGCACTTCACGTAGGAATTCTACTTCATCACACAGAATACGAATAAGGGCACACATTGATTAAGGGTCCAAATAAAATAATAAATTGAAGCCTTCTATTTCTATATTCCTAGTTTAAAATGAGAACAGTAGCCAAATCTCACTCAACGAGTAATATGTAAGTCGAGATTTTACGCGTGAGCATGCAATAATATTACCTCATCGAGTAGCTTTTTTCTTCATTTGAGGTCTGGAAGAGTCTCCTCTCATTTGACCACCTTCACTCTTTCGGCCCGCACCGACAACAGTTATCAGAAAACTCTCTATATCCCCACCGTACATTAAGTGTATATATACACCAAGGTTATTGGAGCGAAAGTACACAGAAGATACATTTATTAGCTTTGTCCAGATTCATTGCTGCCAATGGGTTTATCTCATGTAATCAAACTCAGCCTTAGCCACAGCCCCAGGAAAATCAAAAAGAGGTCTTTATGGACAATCACGGGGCGGGGTCTAGGTTGGCACGAGTAACCACATCTGTGGTTCATCTTGAGAATAGCCTCTCTTTATTGTGAATTCGATATTCTACACTCCTCTAAATGACCGTCAGTGCAACCCCTAGAATAGATATGTACAGTCGTAGCCGTTGCACATTAGTCAGGACAGCTCCCTAGATTACCACCCGAAGCTGGTCACCACTATGTATATTTAGAAGCAGAAAGATTCAATTTATATGAAACTAGTGACAAACATGGACCGGGGGGCGATGGCCGGTGCGTGTAACCTGAGAGGACGGCACGATCAATAGATCACGATTCTACCGGTTTGAACAATCATCTCTGCCAAGATAAGTTACGATGGATGGTAGAACTATCAGCAATATAGTTCCTTCAATAGAGCGTTCAACAGTAGAGGCTCTTAAAATTACCAACGAATTTTCATTAGCTCCAGTCAACTGTAGTAAACCGACCTCAATCTCAAGACTCATATGAGGTAATATCCCAATCTTACAGTCTTTGATTAGGTTGTTCCGGTGCCTCGTCACGCCGGAGTATTACCTCATGCCAAGCTTCTGCTAGTAGCAATCCCCGTGGAAGTAAGTGGCGCAATAGCACCACACTAAGGACGAACTTTAGTGGTCGCGCAGCTTGACTTGAAAGTAAGGCTGGTAGGCGCGCTTCACAAAGCTTGTGATGCCCTTCATGTGGCTTGAGCGTTATTTCACCGCAGAGTATAGCGAAAACGTCAGGATTATTCCTGCATGGCCGTCGCGAGCCATATTAATACTCTGAAAAGAAAGAAAAAGTCATAAGTCATTTTGAACAGAAAACATCAGAGCCCATTTATTATATGAATAATTTCGCCTTATATTTCCGAATATAGGATTGAACCTAAATACTAGCATAATTTAGACTAATTTTGGTGTTATGAGTCAAAACATACCATTGGTTTTTGCTCTAAGCTCTTTTTTTGGGATATAATCAGCAATTTAGTCTTTTCATAGTTTTTATCAAGCCTCTGAAAATAATTATGTAGATGTATATCCAAATGTGTATCAATTCTAAAAATGTTTTGTAGAGCATAAAAAAGGTAATTTTTGGACTCAAATGAAACAAAAACTTATGTCTAAATATGATATCATGACTTGAATGAGACCTGACGATTTTTTGGTAATTCACTGTTAAACATTACCAGATTTTATTATTATTTTTATTGTCATTAATTAATTATTATATTATAGTCCACATCTACTATACTTCAACATTAATCCAATACTCTTCCTTATCTTCAATTTACCGTTGAAACTTCACTTTATATTTCATTATCCTAATATATTTCCTATCTCACACCTTATTCATATGTTCACTTCCTTTTTCAATCTATGTACATTTTAACTTGTATCAATCTTGAACACATTATTATAATCTATTATGATTCTATACTATCTTTATTTACTTAAATTATCCAACTCTAATCTTATGTCTCATCTTAACGTAACAAGATAACATATCAATACTATCTCCTATATCATATATTTTATATCTCCCCATCAATATTATCCTCTTCACTTTTTCTCATTCATGAAGTATATATCTATTCCCATTTAACTTGTGAATTACTAATTCATATCATGCATAAATATTCTCTTTAAAAATTTTAAATTTATTAATTAAACATTACGAAAATCTCCTACTGATGGCAATTATATCTCTTTATAAATATTTATGAAGAAAACGTATTTTTACACCTTATCAAAACTTATTAATAAATAATAAATTAAACACTAACTAAAATCTGATTAAAAGATTTTTACCATATTATCCAGCCCTTCATAAGTGTCTGCTGATTTTTCTCAGAACCGATAATTTGCAAAAAAGGCACCGTGGATATATTCGATTACGCATAATTATTTATTCTGGACTATTATTTCTCCTTTTCAAATCTGTTCATAAGCATCATGTAATAATAACATACGCATATGCAGACGTTTCTCAGGAGTGTGAGACAACGCATTGGCCTCATCTTGTCGCCTATACTTTCCTAAACCCAGACATCCCCAAGTTCCTAACTTCTGTAAGCTATAATATATTATTATCATCCTATACCTGGTAGTTACCTTACTATAAATCGTCTTGTATATAGTTGGAAACTATACTTTAATTCCTTTCCATCTCCTCTCTTTCTCTTTTATTGCAAGCTTTAAAGCTACTTTATGAAAAGCAGACCACATATAAGGATAGAACATAATTTGGTGCATCATGTATTCTCCCCTCCTTTCCGTCACAGGATGCTCACTCTGAGTTTTAATCCATTTGAGAATTTGTACAATTTTCTCTATACAGAAATGAAAAAGACTGTGTATACTTCCCTTGCTAACTACAGCACCTCCTTATTTCTTGCCGCTAGACCAACTGGCTTTCAAGAGGCCCTCAGTTTCCTGAACACACAGACAGACATCTCATGACTTCCTTCCAAATATAACTTCTTAATTATATCCTTCAAGTAATTGAAGGATTACAATAATATAATGTCATAGTACTTCTCCATCATTGGTGGGTGACTTCTTAAAGTTTTAAAGATATTATGGTATATACATAAAATAACAAAATTTATTAAACTCGGTGACCCAGGAATTAATCAACATTCATTCATTTTCCTTTCATCTGTTGTTTCTCATTTTCCCTATAAAAATAATACATTGTATAATTCTCTTGATCTCGGTTTGGAATCTACTACTTTTTATAATAATCAAACTCCGTCAATTTCGTCCTGTCTTTTTCTAAGCAAATCTCTTGTCTTGGGGCTAGCTAATATTTGCTGCTGTTACTTTATATGGGGGACAACAAATTGGTAGTGGGATGATTCCAGCAATTAATCGTGGGAACCTTAAAGAGCTCCATTCCCCTTTGAGCATAGAGTACCTAAAGAAATTCCAGTGTCTCCCATACCACGAGTGTGCTAGTTGCTACCCGAAAATCTACCAGTACGCAAGTTCTAACTCAACCCATCTGCCAAAATCGTCTAAGCAAAACTTCAAGTATTTTTTTTTTTTCTAGGGCTACGGGGGACTGCCATGTGATACGGCCGGCCAAAGATATCACAATATCTCTTGTTTACCTATGAGAGATTGTTTTAGAAGGTAAAACCTACGTTCATTGCCTATCATAGGCTTTAGTTATCTTTTTTTTGCATCAAAGTAGAATCACATGGACAGTTAAGTAGATAGCTCTTTCAGCTCTTTTTGTCGGACCCAAAGAATTTCTAGTTCGCCACTTGGCGCCTCTGCAAAAATTATCTGAGAGCTCCTGGGGGATATGTACAAGCCAAGCGATTTCTGTTTAGTTCTTGCTGGCCAAAATTGATTGTTTTTCTATATTGAGGTCTAGTAATCTGGTGCAAGATCATTGCATCCTTTCGATGCGTACCTTGCCGCGAGGTTAACCTCATACATATATTACTCATCACGTTTTTGCATTAGTGGTAACTATAACTCTCTTACTAATATAAAATATAAAATATATAATATAATAACTAACATATATTAGAAAATAGGTGTTCCTAGACTATCCTCCTGGATTGTTATCAGATAATATTCACTAGGTTGTATTTCAATAACAGGCTCTCAGGCAATGTCGTAAGTTTTTGGACAAGAGTTTTTCTATATACGCTTTTCTTCATCATATATTTTCTAAGTGGCTTCTTCGGTTCTGCGCAATATTCCTATGCTCTGTTGTGTACATATTACATCAATCTCTCACTTCGATAGAATTAATGTTTCAATTTTGCAGCTCTTATTATTTTTTTCTGTTCCATAGCGGAAATAATTTTAGGTTTCTGGTTCTATCAAGTTTGTAAGAAATTTACAGATATGTGAAAAACGAATCTTCGGCGCGCCATATGGTTAGGGAGCAGTGCTATCCGAATTCCCCCCTCATCACAGGGAGACGCAGCTGAGAAATACCAATGATCCTCTCTGCGCCTACGAACTAGAGCTGCCTTCTTATACTTTGGTTCCGGGAATCAAAGACTACTGCTCCGACTGAGCAAAGCCGGAAGTAACATTTGTTTTTTGTATAATGTTAGTTTATGAATATGGTGGCAAACTAGGTGCGAGGCTTGAGCTACATAGAAAAAATACACCTTGACGATTCTTTGGATACACTATTCTGATTTTAGATTTTGCAATAGGTTTTTATACGGACGTTAATATACCAAATGTTTTTCAACGCCATTTTTCTTATAAAATTGTTTTCTATTTTAATTTTAAGATTATGTTTTTTTTTCACCTTTATTTCTTTCTTTGGTGCCATATTTTTTAATAAGAGGAGAGATTAAAGAAATATGGACTATAGGAGATCAATTTAGGAGGCTTGAACATACTTTTTTGCTATTTTTTTTATCTTTTATAATGATCTTAATAGCCAAGAAAGTTAGTCTTGTTGAAATATAGTTAAATTTTTTTCTCACGCTCAATTTTATGTATCAACACGATTTTTCTTATTGAGAAGTAAATAATTCTTTGGGTTTCATTATATATTAGACCGTATCTAGTTATATATATATTTGTGATACCTATATATACTATATATTAGAGAGGTAATTATTTATATATAACTTTTAGTTATAATTAAAAATTTATTTTTTCATTTTCTCTAGTTTGTTAATGTAAATAAGCTATTACCAAAGTCTATTATTATTTTTAGCAATAGAAATCCCTCATCTCATCTATGATGCCTCAAGCCATTAACATATATTATATATATAACTTAATGCCTATATTTTATACTTCTAAACTGTTATAATGTGATTAAGTCTTTAATTATTTATATTTTTATTAATGATAATATTCATTATATATTTCATACTTCACTTATATGAAATAAGCTTATACCAAGTTCTTTATTATGGCAAGTAGTATATAAACACCTTATCTCTCAGTCGTCACCAGCCATAATATATCTATAGTCTTATTCATCTAACTGTTAAGTTGATTAGTCTTATATTTTAATATTTTTATATTAAATAATTTAAATCATTTTTTCTAGTTTCACAAACTTAAATTAAAGTATTCACACAATGTCTTCATTTTAGACATAAGTTAGAAATTCCTCCTTTCCTCTCGTATTATATTTACTGCCCCAGCCATATACATCCTAGTCTTTCTCTTAATACTGGTATTTACAGTTGTAATTAGTAGTATATTCTTTTAATTTTAATATTTTTATATATATATATATTATATTTATATATATACATATATATATAAATTTTTTACTACTATTATTATATATATATGAAATAGCTTTCCATGGACTATTTCTATCCATAGGAGTTCTGTTTACTACTGGTAAAAGAACTTAGGAGTAGTTAGGTTATTTAGGCCTTACGTTTCGTTAGTGCGTAGTCCGGCTTCCAGCTTAGGATTTACGCGTCTTAGGTTAGGATTGACTTGGTCTCAGGTCAGGATTTAACGCGTTTGTTAAGTGATTAGCTCATTAATACTTTAATTGTATAATTTAAATTATTCTTTTATAATTATATTAACACATTATATTCGTATTTCTACTCAATATTATATAAGGTAATTTTTCACTCGATAACTACGTCTGTAGATTTTGCCAAAGTCATAGATATAAAATCACCCGCCTATATAACTCGTATACTATATACCTTATCTGTCGCCCTACTAGCTCATATACATTCTAATGATCATTTCTTACTAACTTGATTAAGTGATTATAGTCTTTTATTTTTAATTATTTTTTTAATTTTATAAATTTATATCATTTTTCATAACTATACTTGATAAATTAAGCTCTTTACAAGTCTATATTATATTATGCTAAGTAGAAACCCTTATACTGTTCGCTACCTAAGCCATAAGAGATCTATTTATTGCTTCCTCTATCCGGTTGGTGTATTCCATCATATATTTTATAATTTATTAATGAATTATTATTATTTACTTTAATTTTAAATTATATATATATGAAATATATATATATAATGCTTATAGTGTGCGTTAGTGATAGGATAGACGAGAACCGATCGGAACGACAAGAAAAAAGTAGGAAAATCTACCATCTTCGTACGCTTAAATTGTGCTAGAATTTTTAAAGAGATGGTGGGTTGGGTCTCATCGCGGTGGTGTTTTGGAGAGAAGTGATTTAGGTGTTAATCGAATATCACATTTTTCTTTCTCTACTACTCTCGTTCTTTTCTGGAACGACAGATTAATAAAATGCAATATGTTCAATGAAAAGAATGTTAATATAGTGCGGAAAGTTAAGGGAAAAGAATCCTAGCATGTCATATAGTTATGGGGCTACGTGGAGTAGTATATGATAAGAGATTACTATAATTCTATCTATTACCTTTGCTTATAGATATTTACTCAAAATTTTATATTTGATATTATAGTTAATTTACATATA
The DNA here is from genome assembly GCA_015478945.1 of Trachelipus rathkii. Classification (NCBI taxonomy): domain Eukaryota; kingdom Metazoa; phylum Arthropoda; class Malacostraca; order Isopoda; family Trachelipodidae; genus Trachelipus; species Trachelipus rathkii. The sequence goes on from JABUQX010046831.1 coordinate 17,940, forward strand.
GTAAATAAATACATTTTCAATGTATAGATTTTACAATAAAAGAAATTTGAAAGATATCTTTTCGTAAAGTACAACAATAGTCTCACATTTTCATAAAAAGTAAATATGTATTTCATCCTTATTATCGTTATATTGAATAAATTTTCGTAACATTTATAACTCTTCTATAGGAGGTTCAGTAAAATAAAAAATATATATTGAAAGTGAAAGTAACGATCGTACCACTATGTGAGAAGATATAACTTATGCTAATATTTTATTTGGGGGAAAGCCCCACTCCAATCGACAGTTTTTTATTTATTATTATTATTAAAGTCTAGTTTAGTATAATTATTTTTTTTCATTATTAGCGTTCCGAACAAGAGAAAGCTGTAAAGACTGTAAAACTAACATTTTTTTCATTATTATTTTATTTATTATTATCATCGAGATAAGAGAGAGTTGGAAAGTGCTTGCTACAATTTTTATTTTTAATTATTTATCATTATTATTATTATTATTATACACTAAATGTATGGGCGTACACCACACGAAAGAACCAACTCAACAAAAATATACCGATCAATAAAAAAATTCACATTTCATATAACTTAATATTATTATTAATTATATATTATCTACACACATCATTACATAGAGTAAAACAGTACATACGAATACGCTGATACACGATACATACTATGATACACATAAGCTAATCACATTACATATTTATTACATTATAATATTACTTTAATATAAATATGTCATTAAAATATCTAAATATTAATCGCCCTACCTAAACAGCTAAGCGCAATGCCATACCTGAGCTGTATTTTCATAATTCAATTAATAGAACTAAAAACTATTTTCTCTTTTATTTACTACATTTATCATATTCTCCACGCAAAATTTTTTTTGTTGTGGAATCTAACCTAATTCTATATAGCTTTTCAGAGCAAGTGAACACATACCATTTATCCATTCATGGTTATAGTATTAAAACTAGAGAATCACCATACACAATAGATACAGCTGTGTATCACTCATAATCTCTCTCATATAATCTCTATGTTTATTACATATTATTATTTTTCTATTTAATTTAGTAAACGGACTCATATATTTGATTAAATTTATGAAAATTGTTTATAAACTAGTTTTAAAATTTCAACTTTGTTATTATTTTGCACCCTTTTAAGAATTTTGTAACTAATTTTGTTTTATCTAATTATTATTCGATAACGTATATGTATTTTAATACTTTACATACTTTTCAAATAATAAACACCTTTAGAGAAATATAACATACACATCGTTACATTGCATCTTCAGTTCTTTAAATAATACGTCAATCATCATTAATATAAATATATTCATTTTGTTTTAATATGTATCTATGTATTTTACACTATGATAGTAATATTTAACTATTTATGTATTTTTTATTTTTTTTGTTTGTTATTTCATTAATTTAATATTATATAAAAACTAATTATTTTTGTATTTTTTTTAATATATAAAACGTTTGTTCTTGGGTTTAAAACAATATATAAATAATATTATAATATATATAAGGATTAGATATGTTTCCGTTCGACTATTATAGCCTCATATTAACAACTTAAAAGGCATATACAGATTCATATTATAAAGTACATAAGTACTAAGAGTTTAGCTTTGTGAATACTATTATATCAACATCATTAACTGGCATATACATACTACGTTTCTCTTCTCAATTATATATATATTATATTATATATTAATTATTATTATATATATATTATATATTTTTATATCATATTGTTGGAAATATAACCTAAATATAAAATCATATATAAATATATAATTAATATAAATTAATTAATATAAAATAATCAAAAAAGTAGAATAAAACATAAAATAAATATAAACAACCAAACAAGAATAAAAAGGGGGGGGGGGGCATAATATAATATAATATATAATATATAATATAATAATATAATAATAATAATAATAATAATAATAATTAATAATAATAAATAATAATAAAATAATAATAATAAAAATAAAATAATAAAATAATAATATAATAATTATAAAATCAATTAATAAAATAATATAATAATATAAAATAATATAATATTAATAATAATAATTATTATAAAAAAATCAATATTATAGTAAAACGGAAAAATTAAGTGATGATACATGATAAAGAAGACTGAAAGTAACACTCCATAATCATATATAATATAATAATAACTGCAATGATTAAAGGCTGGTTTGAAAACGGTTTTAAGAAATTATTTGTTATAAGGTCTATGTTGAAAAAACCTTCTGAGAAAACGAAGTTATGCATTTTTAAATGAAAAAGGATTTACTTAATTGATTTTCGGTTCGGCGGGATTGCAAAGAGAAATCTTATGAGCTGTTCCACAATTTATCAGATGGTCATATTGATTGTATGTGATAATGGCATTGAATATTGTGAGACGATTGTGTATTTTGTGTTGAGGTGATTCTGGTTGTGAGAGTTTTGAGGGTCTCGTCCGAAATAGAAGAGGGACAGTTCATGCAGGGGACGATAATTACATCCTCCTCGGATCGATTTGGTATTGTTATTGTGGATTAGGTTGCTATGCAAAGTACAAGGGTATTTTGAAATTAAACTTGCTGGTTAGAAGAGTTGTATGTTAGTTAGCAAGGTAATGTTATTTGTGAGAATAGGGTCGATACAATCTGAGAATTTGGTTTGTTCAATCCGGTTTGGTTGGTTCATGGAATTAATTAAAGGCCAAACATTTGCAGGAATTGATTAAAAAGGGAGGATTTGAGAGAGAGAAGTAAACAGAGTAAAAAGATGATGTAATTTCTTCTTGCAAACTTGGGGGTCGGATATACGAATGCATAGCAAAAAATTGATTAAATCATTCACGTTTTTTATGTGGAAGGGGATTGGTTGGAGAAAGTAAATGTAATAGACTGGCCGGTATTAGTGGGTTGCGATAAATGGAGAAATAAGTATTAGAATTATGGATGTGTATGTTTAAATCAAGGAAAGAGATTTGTTATATTTGGGGAATTGTAAGTAAATTTAATGATATTAGCAATTATTTTTGAATTGTTGCAAGAAATTTTCAATGGGAAAAGATTATGGCGTATATTGCATATGGCATCATCGAACATAAAGAAACCCAACTATGGATGAGAGGAATACAGGCTATGGGAAGGAGTCTGGCTTTCAAAAAACTCCTCATAATATAAGGAAAATGGGCTCAAACTACCACCCCATACTATGATACAAAATTTGTCTGATATAGTTATTATTTAAAAGGAGAAAGTAGTTTGTTTTTGATGCACAAATTTTAACAAATATGTGAGTCTGAACTGAGACGGTAAGAGAGTGAAAACCTTTTGGACAAAAACTGAAATACATGTCAATGGGGGATTTGGTGAAGAGATTTAATGGACATCGAGCTATTATAGATGATACAGCAGGCAGGTTTTTTCCATTGGAGAGGAAATGATATGTTATTCAATACTGGGGTGGAAATGGTTACCCGCAGTGGGGATAAAGCCACAACATTTGGATTTAGCTTGGAGAAGAATTATTACGAATGGAAGATTTTGGTCTTAAGGATGATTTTCTTTATGTATTTTGGAATGGCCGTACATATAGGTAAGTAGGGTTCATAAAAGTTGAACTTGATAAGTTTCATTATTACTTTGGTTTGAATATCTGTTAAATTGATAGATTAAAGAATTAATGGGGTCACAATTAAGGGGTTATACATTTACATCACTGAGCAAGGAATTCATTTTGGCTACATAGTCAGATTTGTCCAGGATGACAACACCACCACCCTTATCGGCTTTTCTTATTTCAATAGTTTTATTACTACGCAAACTTGCAATTGCGCTCCTGAATCTTTCGGGTATATCAAAGTTTTCTTGTTTCAAAAGCTTAGTAACCAACGGCAAAATGCACTTAAATTCATACAACTGTGCAATAGTGTTAATTTTGGTTCTATTGTTATTACGAATGGAAAAATTAAATCTTATTTCTGATTTTTCTCTCGGATCATAAAGTGTGAGACGATTAATTAGTACTCTGAGTGCGAGTAAACTTTGTCCATTGGGAGTTTCTTATTAAGCTTGTAATTTTGTGCTTAGAATTTGCATGATACGTGCAGACGATTTACTATATGTAAAAATATACGGCTAAAATTGCTTTCAAACGAGAGATGCATTAAAACTTTCAAATGAGCATGAATAGAGTCTGAGAGAAATATATATCTTTCAAATGATTTAATGATTTAAATACGGTTTCTTAAAAATTATTCTATAAAAATATAGGAAACAGGAGAATTCTGATTTTATATGTTGCGAGGCACTAAAGAAACAGGGATAACTTGCTCTCGAATACACTGTTTTATTAAAAATTTCAATTGATCTATTACTTTCATGATTTAAACTAACCCAAGTGGGCATGGGGGGCTTAAGTTAGGGGTACAGAAAAGTATACGTATGTAGGTAAAGAATTTGGTTATTTATATATATTCAAATTATTTTTAATGAGTCACTTCCACGCTTACTGCAGCTTCGACACAAACAAATTAAAGTAAAAAACCACTAATATAAAAAGGAGGGTAAAAGAAAAAAGAAAAATTAGCACTTTAAACGTGAGATTAGAAGCTCTTTCTCTTTTTAATATCTCACGATTAAAGTGATAATTTTTCTTTTTTTTTTTTATCTCTTTGTTATATTTAGTGGTTTTTACTTTATTTGTTGTTTCGGTGCCAAGTGAAGGTGGAAGTGATCATAAAATAATTTTGATTATATATATATATATAATATACTATAGTATATATATATTATATATATAATAATTAATAATATATAATAATAATTAATATATATAATTATATATTATATCCAAATATTATTTATTTTATATATATATATATTATTATCTATATATTATTATATATATATTATAATTCCTTATAGACGTTTATGGCTTATCAGTTGGATTTAATTAATTATTTTTCTTAAATTATAATATTGTTATTTAAAATATGTACTATACTATATTTTCCCTTTGAAAAAGATTGGCTGCTCGAACGTGATAAAAAAGGAAACATTTATAAAATCGTATATACTTTTATATTAGCTGTGAACGTAATATTGGCAGCACCTGGAGAAGCGAGTAAAGATTACTCTTATAATTTTAATTCGTGTTCATAAACAGGGTTAAACATATTACTCAGTGTAAGTAAGATCCATCTATTTTTAACGTTAATAGTATTCTTGTATCGTCGATATACATAATGGATTAGTGTATTTTTAGGTTTTAATTAGAAACTACTATCAACGTAATAATGTTAATTTTTCTTACCAACCTTATTAGTTCAGGTTATGAATTATGATATGTTTTAAGTTTATACACAGATATGCATTATTATATGAATAAAAAAAAAATTACAATAAGGACGATTTCTTACCCTTCATAGTTTTAGCCTAAAAAAATGCGTTTACTTTCTTTATTCTCATGCAAAATGAATGTTATTTTACCTCTTCTTGTTTAAACTGAAGTCGTTTTTTATTTCAAATATTTTATATTTTATATTGTATTTTTACTCATTCCAACTTTAAATGTTAGAAGTAGATTTTGAGATATAATTATTAAAAGGCTTCGAGAAAAAGATCACTATACACGATAAGAGATTAGAAAAATAAACAAGTGCCTAGTTTCTTTGATACAATTAATTAAGGTCTATATATTAAATATATATATATAAAATATTATTATATATATTAATTAATAATTATATATATATATATTAATTAATATTATATTCTCATTCATAAAATAGTTAGTTGTCTTCATTATATATAACTTCAATATATAAATTATAACATACAGTAATCACTTATTGCTTACTGCAGCTTAAGCTCTATACATCTAATAACATATACTAATACAACTGAGTATAGACCTGTTCCCTACTTCACAACCATATATCATTCACTTACTAATCTTTATCTACGTTTAACTTTCAAACACCACTTAGTCACTCTATCTTTATCAATTTCTAACCCTGCTCAAAAATAATTATTCTTACCTAACCAATGTTTTTCCCTTTCATTAATCCTTTAGTTAAATACTCTCTATTTAAAGAATTCGCTACACACAGAAACCAATAATAATTGACTACTGCAAATAATTATAGGTAGGTATATATAGCACCCTGCTAACACTATCATCTTCAGCATTCTCCCATCATTCTTTAAACTATCCAATTCTTCCTACACTATCATTAATATTATTATAACATAATACTCTCTAACTCTCTGTAAATTATCTCATTATAATCATAACCTATATATCATCCTCAATCTTAATCCATAATAACTATACTAAATTGTTGTAGTAATTAAACCAATGGAGACATATATACACTAACCTCTAGTTATTGTTACTCCTCCGTCTTAATTACTTAATTCATTATATACCTAAATCCAATCATCACTATTAAAACTCATATCCATAATAATTCAATATCATAATATCATCTCACGCTTCACTATATCGATCCATTTATATATTAACACTACCAACTTAATATTTGTATAATCTCCTCAGAATATCAACTGTATAGCCGGGTACTCCCAATTACCTTAAACACTCATATTTAGATCACTAATATTGCAGCTTTCACACATATTTAATTTTTTCCTAAACTAAAAAGTGTCAAAATTGAATGTCCCTGTTAAACTCTTCTCTCTTTGCTTTAATTATAATAGTTTTCCTTAATGCTAAAAGCCCGCATATGTTCAGCCGATCCTTAAAGAAGGTATCAGCTCTGATCCTACCAATTATCGTTATATAGCCCAAGCTTGTATTGATAAAATCTTTGAAATTGCCCTTAACTCTCATTTGCTGGAACATCTGCAATCCCATTCCTTTTTTTCAAGTTATCAGTATACACAGTCTCATCATCCTTTCCATCCACACAGTGTCATCATCCTTTCCATCCACACAGTCTCATCATCCTTTCCATCCACACAGTCTCATCATCCTTTCCATCCACACAGTCTCATCATCCTTTTCATCCACACAGTTTCATCATCCTTTTTCCCATTCCACGTCTTTAACTCCAGACTTAAACATTTGTAATCATTCTTACAAGTATTCTTCTAGTAAATGCCGTAACACTATTCAATCTTCTATTTTGTCAACAATAACGATTCAGTCTTGTTCAACATTAGCTTGTTTCGATTACCATTATATTATATATTATTATATTAACATTTTTAAAAAAATAATCATACTAATAATATGTCCATTGTAGAGAACATGTGGACTACTAAAAACTAACTCAATAAAACTATAATTCCACTAATAAAATAATTAATTTAACAACAGTTTCCACTATGAATATACTATCCTTAATCTTATAATTCTTTACCCTTATCTCACTATTAATTAAGTGACATAGGGATACTATTTATTACCTCTTTTATATATCATAATTAAGCTCTACTCTACCAACGTCTACCTCATATGTTAAACTTATATTACTCACTCTCATATAATATCGACTTTTAAATTTCATACTAACATAATACAATCTATTCACATAAATATATAAATTAATAACATTTAATTAGACGAAATTAACATATATATACGTATATCATATCTTATCAGTATCATACTCCTACTACCTGCTCTTCTGATCATCTTGTCAACACTCACCCGATAATTTATGCTCAATGCGTATTAACCGTCTATGTTTTACAGTTATATACGTCTACGCTACGGGTATCAAGTATTTTGGCATTTCTTTGTCTTTCCACACACTTTATATTAACCTATCTTATCTCCGGCCTAAGTACTACTCGAAAACCTCATCACTCATGTCAACTCTTCTTTCAGTGGGAGTAGTCCTCTCTAGATTTGACCTAATTTATCAGTGCCGTATTACACTATCACTCACCAATAAGGCCTATGAATTGTCGGTTTGAAATTCGCTCTACCTGCCATAATAATTACTTCTTTTCTTTTGAGTTTTAAAAATATACTATCAACAAGCTGCCATCAGTAAGATATTATAGCATACTTGCAATCTACATAAAAAACTGAACCTTTCACCTAAAAGGTATATTTATTAAAGTGTAGACGGGACCATATGATTGCTCCAAGAAAGGAATAAGTCTCGAAAGTGGCTTTTTAATAATATCATCAATTTGATATGTTTCAAAATCATCTCATATTATATATTTTAATTAGGCTGTTTAAATCATTGTTGCATTCGGTTATTCCAAGCAGCATATAAGTTGATCAATATTGTTCTCCCGACTTTATCAACTCCTTGTAAGATATATATTAATTTTCTCAACAAAATATCGAACTTGCCGCTAATTATCATGACGGTCATTAAATATCCTTATATATCAGTGCATCAATTTAACTAACAATGCATCCTATAGTCCTCTATATTGCTATATAATTCTTATAGTGTTACTTATCTAAGTTCATTCCCACTTATATAAATAAGGATCATCTCAGATTCAACTTACATATACTTAACAAATAAACCATTTTCACGAGTTTCTTAGCTATTACCAGAATCCAATACGAGAAGAAACTTTCGTTGATCACTCATTGTACTTACTGTATAACATTAGTCCATCTAGAGTTCCTGCATATTCATCTACCTATAACCTCCATTTTATTCCAATACATGTGTCTCTTAACAAAGCTAATAGACAAATATATATCCATCTCTTATAAGTAATACTCAGTGTTTCAAGTCAAAAACCTAGCTGTTTATTAAGTATGGACAGTCATTTCTTACGTATTATTAAACTTATTCAACTCCTTATAGATACCATCTACATCTGGAGAATTCATTTGTATACTATCTTTCTATATACCTATAATATAAATTAGTATAGCAATTATATATTTCAATTAAAATCTTAGACTTAATCATATCTAGAGATACCATACTCATATATTACGATCGCTTATTATTATGACCCGTATCTTACTTAGGTTAATCATATGTTCACAATACTTCAATCAGCTTGTTCTCCCGTCACTACGCTTGAAGCTTCTAAATATTAAATTATCTTTTTTATTATAATCATAACTAATTATTTACTTGAAACATGTTTATATTACCAGTCATCGTTTTTTTGAGCACTTTTATAAAAACCTAAACGAAAATATCCCCACCCTAACGGGTAAGTCCGCATATGGGCAATCAGCATGGTCTGGGGGTTCTCTTGCGGGACCTGAGCCTAAAAACCATATTGTTGGACGATAGTTTTTTTTATTACTCTCTTATTTTTGTTAAAACGTACAAAACCCACAAAAAGAAGATTAACTATTAATTTTCCATGCACCCGCTCGTTACAGCCGATTTCGTCCGTTAATATTTATATTCTATTTTTACTAAATCAATATTTTATTGATAAAAATGTGATTTTTTAAAAAAATATTATTTATAAATAAATTCTGTATCTTATTGAATATGTCGTTTATTTCGTCAAACATTATAATAAAGTATCAATATACAAGCTATATATATTAAAATAAAAAATCTCATCATTTAGATATCATACTATTAATAATATATATTATATAATATTATCTCTTATATTATAATATATATATATATTACTATATATTAATCAATCTTATATTTTATATATTAAATTATAAATATATTATTACTTTATATACTATATATTAATTTACTATTATATAATATATATTTATTCATATTTAATGTACGTGGATACTTAAATTAATATTATTAATATATATATAATATTAAGAACTTATCTGATTATATATATTATATCTACCTATATATTACTATATTATATATATATAAATATATAAATATTTATATATATAATCATATATATCATTAGTATATATGGTAAATTTTATAAGATGGTTGACCCTACTCGTCATATAAAATTAGGCTAAGGCGCTGTAAATATAGTGATATGTTTTGGTTAAAGAGTATTAGATTTAAGGTTAGGCTTAGGTTAGGTATTAGGTATATATATATAGGCTTAAGGTTCTAATTCAGGTATATGAGTTAGATCTGGTTAGGTAAGTACATAACTTTGTCTTAAATACTTCACAAACATAAAATACACTGATACATTTTTATGTCTCCATATTGAACAGAAAAGGAGTTCAACTAATTTATAAATAGCCATATACTTATAATTATATTAATATATATTATTATTATTAATATTATTATATAAATATTCATATATATAATATATATTCATTTATAATATATATATATATATACAGTGTAGTTTATCATCATTATAATATCTTAAACTAGTCTCTAATATTCTATTTTCTTTACGCTAAATAATATCATATTTATAAAATACCTATCTGTCTTAATTCTATAACGCTAATTTACTTCATTTATATATCTAATATCTAATATCTAATATATACTATGTAAATTTTAATACCTTGATACTCTTATTCAACGATCTCTATTATTAACTAGTCATTTGTATCGCTATATAATATGAGTAATTAATATTCATATATAGTCTTGGTATAATAATATTTCTATATTTCTTATAACTTCCTATTTATATAGTTATTTTTTTTATTATTTATTAATACTCTATCCTTATTAGATAATAATATTAGGCCTATATTATAATATTATAATGATGATATTTGAAGTGTAATCTAGTAAAGACGATAATTCAATAATATTTTATTGAGAGCTAATTTTTTTACTGTACCTAAGTTGTAATATTCCTACTAATCAAGAATGTCTATATATTCTTGGTGATAATATAATAATTACATATATATTTTATCGTATGTCTATTCTATGGGTAACAAGCGTGCTGACATTATAAATAAACATCAGATAATCTGCCCTATTATATAATTTTATAACGTTTCATATTTAATACATCCAGTTATCTATTTATATGATTAGGTAAGAAGTAGCGATTAGATGAATACATGAAGGAATCTGATAGCTTTTTTATATAAAATTTAATTATTAATACAAATACAATTTTTATCATACTTACATAACGATATATAAAATTCTAAAAGTATTTCCTAAAAAGAATTACCATACTCCCAAAAATCTTGTATAATTTACACCAAATCGCCCATCTATTCCAACATAAGTACGTACACTAATTATAACATGCCTCAAATATTGTTAAAAAAAGTATCTCATTCCCACATACTCCATCAAATTATATACTAAAACCTTGTTGAAATGCCAATCTGCGAAGATCTTATTATTGTGTTCAAAGCCAATCGCAAATAATACTCATATATATATGAAAAAACCATACTTGGTTTTGGAATTTCATTTGGGTATGATTTATTACTAGTATTTATGATATGAATGTTCATTTAAATAGAATAAATATAGTGGATAAATAAATAGGGTGGTGAGGATACTCAAGGCTCTAATATAATATTAATACACTATCTAATTACACATCATATACTGTATTAATATATATATCTAATATATATATCAGGTACCTATATAATACTCGATGTAGCTGTTCTTAATTATTATACCTACGGTTATACGATCTGCCTATCTTAATAATTATCTACTATATAATATATCTCAACCTTGTCTAACCATAAATAATATGCAAATGGAATTTATAGTACAGAGGACTTTTTCTGTTCCTAATACGTTCGTCAGTTCTTTCTGATTATTTTTTTTGTTTATGTTTATTTTTAATCATATTCGTCTAGTTATTGATCCTAAACATCATTATAAAGGGTACGGACATGATAAATTATAGGACTTTTACGTTTTTAAACCCAATTTCGAAACGTTTAACTTTTTTTTTTTTTCTAACTAAAGGATAACCCAAGGGTAACAGCAAAGATGGCAGGAGTCCGGGTTTCTCGGCCTAAAACAGGGTAGGACCTATTTCCCCCCCTCCGGGGAGGGTCTCGGAATCCCCCGCTCTTTGGTATTTGGGTGTCTGCGGGGTTCCTCCACCTCCCCTACAGGGTGTGATTACGTCCCACTCTGTCCCCCGTCGCCTCGAGGCCCCCTATTATTTTTTTTTACATATTTGTTAATTAAGATTTATACGACTGATTCCCAATATGTATGATGTCGGTATTGTATACTTGTAAGTGTCGATGAGTTATGTTTTTCCGAGATATTTTCATTTATGAAAAAATAATTTTTTTCTTTACATTGTTTGTATTCTTATTTAAACCGCTTCTATATCGCTGAGTCAATAAAATCGCTATGATTGGTTGTTTCTGTAAGTGTCGCTACTCTATTCCGTAGATACTCTTTCATTTTTAAAAAATACCTATTTTAACATTAGAATGTATGATATATTTAATAAAGAAAATTAATTGTAAGAAAGTTAGTTTGAATTTAAAGAGAAATGAATACCGTATCACTCTCATGAATTACAATCTTGTCTGTAGTATATTAAAATGAAGACGTAGCATATGAACTTACGAAAATAAAAAAAAAATAAAAAATAAGCACTGACGGTTTATAATCTCGCTCTAAATTATAACGAAATTGTGATACTTATCGACTATGGAAGACCTATTATTATCTATTTATTATGTGATTATTACCGTTACATTTCAGATTATACTCTACTAGAAGGACCTATAATAAGGGTAAAACGGTGAACTATATTATTAATATTCGTTATATAATATGTATAATATATAAATTATATACTATAATATGATAATACAATCCTTTAAGAACCGGGTTTAAATATATCATATATATAGTATAACTATACTAAGTTTGAAAATACGTTAGATATGACCAAATGTGATTGATGCTACACTTACTCTCATATATATTTCAAATTTATAAGATATGTAAGAATAGTACTGAGTAAGATTGATATAATTCGTAAATGAGTGTAAAATTTTGTCTAACATAACTAGGGTCCCTTACTATATAAATATGCAGTCATGTGTACATAATATATAAGTATTAAGACTATTCTCTCCAATGTTTTAACTAATATAGTTCTATCCCACAATACAACAATAACGTCTGTTACTGCTAATTCGATCTATCCCATTATAAATATCTACTCTCTGAATTAAACATGACCTTTAATGCTGAGGATTTGTCTACCTCTCCAGATTAGTTCCTCAAGCACTCTATTCAGTAAAACAAAGTAACATTTTACATAAAACCCCCCGAGACTGACGAATATAATGGGAATTTAAATTGTCTCATTATTGTGGAATGGCAGCTTATTATCGTGAGTACTTGAAAAAGAAATTTTTATCCGGAAAAGGTTTATCTAGCCCAATTCGTTTATTATCAAAATCAATTCCTTAACATTTTCCTGCCTTTTAAAAAGTAGAATTTTAATTTAATTCTCTGGATTAAATACATTTTCCCTATCTCTCTTTTTGTCTGCGTAAAAACCAGTACTTTTTGAATTGCTTTTCTATTTCTTAGTGGTTATATATTATACATTATATTCTATATATAGTCATCTTTATATACGATATGAATAAAATAAACGTAAGCAACTCGCTTTCTTTTTTTTCAATAGTTAATTTGAATTATTAAATTTGTCAATAATTGACATGAGTATTTCAATTAGCAGGATATTTCATCTTTTTCAATTTTAATGAGAAACTATTTTAATTTTGACATAAAATAAAAATTAAAATTACTTAGTTTACAAATTTTACAGCTAGGCTTCACGAACGAACCGTGGTTAAATTATGACTGTCGAGAAATTTTTATCCATTTTTCAACGATACTGTTTTGGACTCATCGATTATAGTCGATGTAAGAATATCGATGCAGGAATATCGATATATACGAAAGTAATATATCAAATTTTTCTTTCTTTCTTTTTATGTGTGTGATTTTACTTTTAGTTTTTGTTTTAAAACATCAAAAATTCTTTGTATTATATGTTGTTTGCAATAGGCATGAAAATATTGGTTATCTGATTTCAACGAAGATATAATTCAATTTAAAAGAATAGTCAAACATCTAAAGTAGAATCAATTTAAATTACATAATCAAAACTGAACAAAAAAATACGGAATTAAATTAGAAAAAATCAATCTCAAACCGTGAGTTGCTCGATTACCAAAGAGAGCAAGACAGATTTGAACTCAGTGATAATCGTAGGCATAACAAAGGAAATTTGAACTCTTTTCGGAATCTTGCAAAGGGTACAGCAATGTTACCAGACATGTTAGGGATCAACTATGAAATTTGATCGGTTTGAACCAAAGCGATCAAAAACTAGAGACTAGATGTTAGGTAATATTACTGTAACTGAAAGAAAAATTTAACTATCGCAAAATAATGGCCTTTTACTAAATCTTAAAAGGTACGGATGAAAGCGTTACCACTTATAAAAAAAATGGAAATCTAACAACTCCAGAGTCCGTTTACCTTTAATTACACTCTTGCACGAATAAAAAAGATTTAACCCTGGCAAGGTGGAAAGTTATAATGGTTCCCTTCAATGTTCAACAAACAAAACCGTTGAAGGCCAACTTTAAGGTG
>JABUQX010046831.1:37500-79961 GCA_015478945.1 Trachelipus rathkii
ATAATAATAATAATAATATTAATAAATAGATTAAATTTATAGTCTGACGAGCTCATTAATAACCATAGATTTTGAGATTAATGAAATTTCATAACATTATAATATTAAAAATAATCTAATGATAATGATAATCATAATAATGTTATATAATTATATTAATGTGTATAAAATAATTATAACCTTTTTTTTTATATCATTTAATTAATCATATATACCATAGAATGTCCCAGTTAATTCATAATAATTAATAATAATATACTAAATCTAAAATAATATAATAATAATAATATAATAATTATAATAATATTATAATAATAATATATTATAATAATAATAATAATAATAATAAAATAATTATAATAATTATAAATAATAATAATTTAATAATAAATATAATAATGTTGGTGATATAAAATAAAATATTTTAACATATCTATTCTATATATGAAGAAGTTATTTTATAGTTCTCATATTGCTCTAATTTATACCATTATCCACTAAAATTATACTTCTTTACCCCAATGTTATAATTGGGGTATAATATGGGGGTCAAGAATTGTATAGATAATTAATGTTGACTTGCATATCAGTTAAATAATGATAAATGTAGATAATAATAATAGTAAATAAAAAATAATAATATATATGAATTATCAAATTTAAGATATACAGTATATTAATAATAATATAAAGTAAATTAATAAGATCACATTAATAATAATCAAAGTAATAATACTTTACTGGTACACTACCCATTATAATTAATAAATCTAATAATTTAAATGTTATAGTAATAGATAATACAATTATTACTTTTTACTAGATATTACCACTAGTAAAAAATTCCCCTTAAAGAAGTAATCTTCATAGGGATAAACACTGATTTTATGGACACTCAATCAACTCAATGGTGGGATGTTACACTATCCTTATGGTCCAGGTGAGGTTATTATTATTAGATCAAAATCAAATATCACACATAAATATTTAAATAATTCACAAATTTCATAATTTATATAATAAATAAAATTTATTTATAATAATAATAATTTATCTACAACACATCAATAATAATAATAATTTCAAAATAAAATAATATTAATAAATAAATAAATAATATAAAACTATCCTCTTCCTTAATTTGGCAAAGGACAGAAACATTATTAAACTTGATACAAAAGATTCATTTTAATAGTCTTTCTTTTCAAGCTTCAAACCTTTTAACATCCTAGCTAATAAAATTATAAAAAGCTCTACGTTATTATTATTTGCTCTACGGCCTCTCCTCTGTCTTTTCATAAGATCTTTTTGCTTCCCCTGAAGAAATAAATATTAAGGGCACGTATGCGAACTGCGATATCATATAACATACTATTATATATTGGGTCTTCTAGATCTATCTATATTATATATATATATATATATATATACTCAGTAGTATATATACCAATATATATATTCTAGTATATATTTCAATAACAATAATAATTATATAATAAATATATTATATATATATATATATCTATATATATGTGGTTATTTATATTATATATATATATATATATATAATATATATAATTGTTATATATATTATATATATATTATATATAACTCACTATATTATATACACTCATCTAATTATATATATATCTATATATAAATTATATATATATATTATATCTCCGCTAGTATATATATATATATATATATAATATTATTATATTAAATACCATAATCAGATATCTAATGCTATAATATTATAATATATTATATCACATTTTATATATATATATTTATAAACATATATATATTATATAATATATATTATATTATAAATGACGCATATATAATATACCATCTTCAAACATACACTTTTACATTATATATTATTACTTCTGCTATATTAATAATATTCTACCTATATACTTCTTCACATACCTAATATATACAACTCTCTAATACTTATTATTAATATATTATTTTCTTGTTTAAATCAGATTCGGGTGATCCTCTTGACTCTTTTAACACGTTATACTTCACCTAAGATTGTACCATATTTTCTGTAATAACATATATATTATATTTATATATAATTAATGTACATTGTACTTTAGATCAATACCTCTTATTCAGACCAAAAGTCTCACTACCATACATTAAAACAGGTAACAATCCCTCATGTAAGTCATAGTGCACTAAAGACTTAGTCCCCTTTTACATCCATCAACATTTAATTTTGCACAGTCCCTTCCTGCCATTCACAACTTTTCTTTTACAGTCTGCATCATCCTTCCCTTTTCATCCCATAACATATATCTAAAATATTTATACTCAGACACTTGTTCCAAGCTGCTCACCATCTAACATCAACTTTCACACTGAGGACTGTCCTCACCTCACGAACCATAACCTTTACTCCTTATCTACCTTACTGCCTTTCGACCCTCTTTTACAAACACCCTGTCAAACTCTCTCTTACGCAATCTCTAAAACTCTCTCTTCAAGAATTCCAATGCCAAACCAAATCATTCACATATAATAGTTGGGCACCCTCCCACGTCGTCTTCCATTCTCTCACCGGTATTACTTCTTTATATATTATATATACTATTATTATAATTATATATATATTAATATATTATTATATATCATATATATATATCCTATTTAGCCAACCTTACCCAATACTATATATTCTTATATTAATTTTTAATGGCAAAATTTCTGGTGATGTATTTTTGATATTATATGGTAATATATTATTTGATATAATTAATTATATTATTAAAATATGGAATATATAACATTTTAACTATACTAATATATAGTAATATATAAATATTATATATAACTAATAATATATACTCACTTCCTTCAATCTTCTTGACTATTTGAATAATTTATATTATATAATATTAAAATATATATATATCACCTAATATCACTTTGACACTTTATTTATATTTTACTCATTGCTTAACATGCTTCACTATTTAGTCTATTATGCATATTATGATAATTCTCACCTTTTACATTGTACTATTTAAAGTATCGCTAACAATTACCAAATCTCACACCTATATATCTATTACTCATATGTAACAACGCTTGACCTAGTAATAAGCTTAAGTTATTTTATTAAATTACTTATCATATATAATCGCCTTTGTTACAAATCATTAAACCAATTCAATTTTTTATTCTAATTCATATTAACTTCCTCTCATTTTCCTCTTAATCTATAATTGATTCTTAATGTAAAGATTTGATCTTCCAACATCATACCTCATTATAATTACCATCCTAAATCGCACCTTGTTTCTTACAACCAGATCCTTATTTCAGTTATAATTCCTTATATTGATACGTTAATTATCTTTATTTAATATTATCATTAACCAATATTTATACTCAAGCATATACTATTACTTATTATATTAATATACCCCTCACAACTAACTATACTCAATATATATATATATCACTAATTTATATCCTCATATATATAGTATATATTATATATATTAATTTGGGATCCTAAAACTATTTTTGGCAATTTTTAAATCAACGTTTTATCCGGTTTTCTTTTTATGTGAATCTTCCTTAAACACAATTCTCTTTTTGTGCCTAAGTCACGTGCTGGAGTTCACGCGACTCAAACTGGATATCGTTTCAGGAACACAAACAATGAGGACTTGTAGAGAATTATAATTTATATCCTTAGTCATTTTTCACTCTAATATTTACCCTACTATACTGAATATGATTATAATTATATATATATAATATTTATATATATACTTAATAATATTATATTAATCTTCTCCATTATACTAATAGCACTATTTATATTATATACACTACATATATATATATACATAATCATTCTAAATACCTCATATATATAAATATATATTATATACTACCCATACTATATCTATTATTACTACGTACCTATATATCTCGTACTATATATTCATTTAGATTATAATATTCACCACCAGTAATATTAAATATATACATCTTTATATTATATATACCCTGCCATTATATAATTATATATATTTTTAATACTATTTCATCAATAAATATTTATATTTATAATAGATATTAAATAATAAATCAATAAATTTAAATACTTCTTTACTTTTAATTTTGCTTATAAATCCCTAATAATATATATTTATAATATATATTATATATAATTAATATAATATACTATATTATCATTATATTAAATATATAATATTAGGTTATTGCTAATACCTAATTATCTAAATACTCAAATTAATATATATATATATATATATATATAATATATATATATTATAATATATTATATATTATATATATATGCTATATATATTTATATATTATATTACACATTCACCATATTTACTAACTTTTTTATATATATAACTCATTATTTTTTCTCTATATATATAATTATATTATATTATAAATATAAGTTTTATTATTATATAGTCATACGAATTATTATTCGAAATGATTAGTTTATTATCTATTATCTGGTGCTACCTAACACTTCCTCAATAAATAACCTAACTTATAAGGAGTTACAGTTGAATGTTAACCTATACCGCGACTCTACGCTCGCATGAGCAATTGGTCATATTCCCTACCATCCTCATGACTGTCTCAACTGTTGCAGGAGCAATGCAACCTGAACTGAACGGAGGACTCACCACCCTTATCGCACTCAAATTTTAATCTTAATCTTAGTATTGTTACGTTATTCTAAGAAGATTACCTTGGTAAAAACTATATGGAAATATTTAGATACCAAAATTTTTGGCTGTCATATATTATTATACCTTATATATATATTTTATTTATATATACGAACTGCCTATATTCTACAGAAGAGCTTGCTCATCTTAATCAATCTCAATATCTAATACACCTCTTCACCAATAACTATGTTTTCCATTTTATATTATATATATTTACCTCTTATATTTTTTTATTTTTTCTTAGTTTTTTAGAATTAATATGTATATTATATTATATATTAAGTTAATAACTATTTTATTATCTTTTATTTCTCTCTATTTAAATATATATATTAATTATATTAAAATATTAATTTCACATAAATTAGATCTTATATATATATTCTTCTTAGAAATATCACTCTTCTTATTTATTACATTGGCATTTTAATAGTTTTAAATTATAAACATTACAATCGTATAATTTGCTAATATTTTATTTTTTAACTTTAAATTTAATATCAAATAAAGTGTAAATAGCTAATAATTATTACAATTTCACTATTTATCTTATCATTATTCCAAAATCATAAACTATATATAATCAATATGTTACTAATATTATTACTTTTTATAACTACTACTACTGTTTTTTGTATTTTTTAATTCTTAAGGGACATTTTTTAATAGTCACAGCACTCTATTACATAATCATATCAATAATTGTACCACAACTTAAAAAAATTCATATTACCCTATCCATTTAACTTGTAAACAAATTATTGTACATTGTACACTACATTTATGACTATAAATATACTGCTTCCGTATTATATAATTATATATTATATTTCAATTATGCTTACTCACTATAGTAATATTTTGATTTAATTACATTGATATTATATATTTTCAACTATTTGTAGCCTTTATACACAATTCAGAATTATAATACAATATTTTATGATATACAACTGAATATATATACGTGTAACAGGTAATTATAATATTATTTACTATATTACTTTATTATTTAATATATATATAAATATATATATATATATATATATTATATTATTATATATAATATATTATATATATATATATATTAATATATATTATATTATATATATATTATATAATTTATTTAAATATTAATAATATATAATAAATATATATAGTTATATATATATATATATATAATATATATTATTTATGTATTAACTTTAACTTCTCCCTCTTTAATAAATTCTACTCTTCATTTAGCTTTAATTTCCTTATTTACATTTACTACTTCTCCTATATTTACTTTACTACATTATTACCTATTTATATTATAATGATTTATATTATTATTTGTATATATATATATATTTCCCGCGCATTTTACTTATAATAATTATTTATATACTATAAATATATCTCAGAGCCGAATTACCAATATAATTACCTTATATATATATATTTATTATATACTATCTAATAACCCCTACTCATTCTTTATTCATGATTTATTAATATAACATCCTTAATATTACCACTATAAGTAGTATAATACTTTAACTTATCACATATCTTCTCTTTCACCACTATCAATCATACTTTTTATTTATCATTCTGTGTGATATAATTATTTTTATATATTTATATATATAATATTATTTACTTATAATCGATACCATCTCTACCAATACCAACTCTAGTTATATACTTATGGATACCTTGTGTTTATATAATAAATAGAAAAGTATTTATTATATAATGTTACACCTACATATTATATCATCACTATATATATATATATATATCTATCATAACATACTATATATATATATCACTAGAAATCCAATCACTCATTCCTAACCATAATTTATATATTACTCAAATATTATAATTTTATATATATACATCATATCCTGTACATATATTACTCACCACCATAAATATAATTGCTACCTATTATGTTTATTTAATTATTTATATAATATATTATATATATATACTAAACTACCTTTTTTTTTGTGATCTACATTATATTATTCTATACATATTTTTATTAGATATATATTAGAATCACCTATGTAAACACAAAATTATAATTACAAGAAATATGACATACTACAATACTATATATTATTATATATATTATATAATATATATACTATATACTTATATTACATCACTTATATACCATCTCAAAAAACATATACATTTCAATGATGATTATTCCATAGAAATAAATGTATCTCTAATCTTCTTCTTTACATATATATTATTATATATTAATATTTATATACATATTAATATCCTTACAGATATGGTCCAATATGCATCTATATTATCACCATATTTATATTATATTATATACCTATAATTTTAAATATATTATTATATATATATTATATATATATATATATATATTTACTCTATTTATATGTATATATATATTATATATATATATATTTGTATTATACTATATATTATATAGTATATATATAATATATATTATATATATATATATATATATATTATACATATCTAATACGTTCTATATGATATTTAATATTATATAAGTGATATTGCAAAACTTAATTTTACTATATTAACGCATATCTATAAGATAATTTCTAACGTCAATATTAGTACATCACTCATATAACATACAACAAGTCTCCTACTTTTAATATAATAGTTTTATCTTAATTACTTAAATATATACTAATAATATATATAACTTCAATATATATAACATTATAGTCAAACTTTACTTTATTACATTATAATATATATCATAACTAAATTTAACATATCAATACTCTCTTTCTTCTTCCCCTCACTCTCTTTACTATACTATATTATTACCTACACAATATATATTTAGTATGTATTATATCTCTCCAAGCAGCAACACTCTGCATGGTGTTGTCCACCATTATGGAGTGTGTAGATGTAGGGTGGTGATATAGTCACATAGTCTACTTATATATATTTATTACCTATCAGTTTGTGATATGTGGGCTCATAATATCCTCATCGCACTAGAGGCTCATGTTATATTTACCCTTTTTACATTTACTTTTGTTTGTCTAATTAGCTCACTCTCAGCTCGATTTGCGCTTTTGCCCTCTAGAGGCGGTATTCTAAAATATGCTCAGGTACGCTTAAAAGAGTTAGAGTTGCAATTATAACATATCTCTAACTTCTCTTATATAGTTACGCTGGCTTTTCTCGGAGGATTATTTCTATAATTTATAATTTCCACTTACTGACTTTCATATATATACCTATTAATATATAGTATATATTATTATTCTATTTATTAAATTTTTGCTGTTATTTATATGAGTACAAGATTAGATTTGATCACAAAGTTTAGTCATAAAATCTTCTTCAGTAATCTAAGTAGTCAGGATAATAGATGCTCTTATGCTTTAGGCTATTCCGCAGTCGTTTAGATATTGGAGACGAGATTGGCATTATATTTGTGTTTTGCAGTGTGTGAGTTACTGAAGATATGGATTTTATGAGTGTTGATAGATAGTTGGAGAACGTTTACGTGATCCCTAGACTAAAATATATATTTTATCATATATATATATATATATATATATATATATATCATTCAGTTGTCTGAACACCCGTCGATATATCTCACTTCTTAATATATATATGCGGTGCCGGATAAGGATCTATAATCTAGATCAGCGTGCATATGGATCAGTTGACGACCATATGTGTGTATGTGTGATTGATACTCACTAGTTATATAAGTCTCAAATTTTTATTATGAGTCCACTTTCCCACCTGTGCTTTCGGCAGGTGTGAACAACAATTAAAGTAAAAACGTCACTAATAGAATAGCAAAGCGGTTAAAAAAGAAACAATTCAAATAGCACTTTTAATCGTGAGATATTAAAATGAGGGGGTGGGGTGAGGCGTTAAACGTTTCAGGATGCATCTCTCTCGTGTCTTTCAACTCGGCATAATATATGTAGGCACACATCGTAAAACAAAAATGGGAATAGGATGTACCTAGGAAGCAGAAAATATTGGTTGGCGGGTATGAGAGATAATAATATATACTGTTACAAAATAAATGAATAATGGGAAATTATTAGTAATTATAAATATAGACAAAGGTATAAATATAAATAAAAATATAAACAAAAATTAACATAATATACACAAATATAAACCATTAAATATAAACAAAATATAAATATAACAAATATATATAATATTATATATATATATATATATATATATATAATATATAATAATAATATTTTATAGTATATATATTATATTATATATTTTAAAATTATATATATATATATATATATATATTATATATATATATATATATATATATTATAATATATATATTCATATATATATATATATATATATATAATATTATAATTATATATATATATATATATTAATAATATATATATTATAAGTATATAGTATATATATATTTAATTATATATTATATAATTTATTTATATATAAGTTATAGAGTGTTTGGAACGATACGTATATACATCGATTTATGGAGGTGCTCTCTATTAGCTAGTCGTGAGTCCACTCACCTTAATTATATCTAAGGTATATTGTAGACCCAGATATGGCTAGGATATATAATATATTACTTATATAGAATTATCTATATATATATATATATATATATATATATATATATTTCATATTATATATATATATCATATATATATAGTAATAAGATAGTGTATATATGTGATCATTGATAATCAGTCTTCATGAGCATGAGGTATCTAATATATTATATATTATATATATAATTATAGTATATATATTCATGGAAAACCACCTGCTCTGATGATTATATATATTACCTACAACTCATTATAAAAAATATATTTTTATATATATATAGTAGATCATATATATATATATTATATATATATATAGTATATTATAATATATATATACACGCTATGATATGATCACTAATATACACACGGGGAACCAATACGTAGTGTGAACTTATATATAGACAATATTATATATATATATATGATTATATATATATATTATATAATATATATATATATATGTATAAGTATATATATTATATATATATATATATTAATATATATTATAGTTATATATTCTATATATACTATATATATATTTATATATATATATTAAGTATATCATATATATATATATATATATAGGTATATAATAAGCACTCACAGTGAACGTCACTATATATATATATTTATATTTTAGTGTTCACTAGGCTCGAGCTATAATAACTCCTACCTTCTATCTACCTTACTCCTCATCATCGGATTATATATATATAATAATTATATATATATATATATATATATATATATATATATATATAATATATATTATATATTATATATATATATATATATTCGGCAAACTCTATATACAATTGGTAACTCAAGCCTATAACTGACTGAAGTATGTGCCTACAAAGTGACTAAATTTTTGTTCCGCAGACCAAACGCACGCTGATTTGAAACTGCTATATACCTATTATATTATATATATATATATAGTATATATATATATATATATATATTAGTATATATATTATATAATACTATACTAGGTAATATATTATAGTAGTTTAGTATTATATAGTTATATATAATATATATAATATAATATATATACATTATATCATATAGTATATATATATAGTATATATATATAATATATTATTATATATATATATAATTATATATATTATATATATATAAATATATATTATACATATATATATTATTATTATATTATATTTATTTATATATATATATAATATATATTATTTATATATATATTATATATAATATATATTATATATATATATATATATATAATATATAAATATATATATATAGTATATTATATATATAGTATATATATGTATAATATATATATTATATAGTATATATATATATATATATGTTAGATTAACAAGAGCTCCTGTTTTAAGTTATAATAACTTAAACGAAATCAGAATATTTGTATCAGAGGTGAGCAAAATACATTCATTGGTACTCGAGTCATAGTTTGCATATTAAAAAAGGAATAATCATAACTTTAGCATTACCTGCATATCAAATATGTAGTAATCATCAAATTCAGTCAGAAATTATAACATAAAACAAAATTTTATCATTTAAACTATCCGGCTAGCATTTTTTCATCAAGGTTCAAACAAAGGCCAGAAGATTTTTTCACAAATAAAGGATAATAATACATACAAAACAAACCATATTTTATAATAAACAACATTAATTTTATACAGATTTAATTTAAATGCAAATCCTTAAATAGTGATAAATATAACTCAGCAATAAAATCTTACAAATCTTAATAATAATATAAATCAGCCTAAATACATCCATAACTGTAAACTTGCAACTCAAACTATATAGAAGAAACTATGACCATGATCGACGCCTAAATCATACCAATTTGACATTGAAACTTAAATAGAAATTCTCCGTTGGTATCTCATCAGCTGGAAAAAGGCCATCCAATCGACACTAAAAATAGCAATATAATTAAAAAAGTTAACCCCATAAATTTAGAAAGCTGTACGAAGCATATATTAAAAAAAATAGTCAAAACTTCAACAGAGATAAAGGAAATTACTTTATTGACAAAGCAATAAACGAAACTCTAAAAAAATCCAATTCCTGTAGGCAACTTATTAAGAAAATGGAACGTCTTCAAACACAACCGGTTTCAAAAAAAAAAAAAAAAAATTTATTGACTATTATGAATTATATTTTACTATTAATAGTAATAAAATGATGGTCAATGCAATCACGACTCTCTCAACCACAATTTGGGACCAACCACTCGCGAATACATCCATTTGTACCCATTATAAATACTGGCCACAAAATGGCAGATGGAGTAAATATAAAAAAATTAAGATTAAATTCCACACCCAAAGGAAACCACAACAGAAAAAATATAGTTTGTTTTCGTAAGTTTAATGTGATAAATAAAGAAATAAGTATGCTTTTTATTCGCCAGTGAGCTATGTCGGAAGTAGGAAGTTTGAGTGGGTCGGTAATGAGTCACACTCAACATATGCAATATAACTCTCACGTCTTGTATACTCTAGTTTCAAAATATCACCACTAACAGAAAGCAATGACACTGAACACTAAATTAAAAGGGGTATTGGTTTTCCTTTCTTCTGTTCCTGGTGAAGAAAGGTGGTTAATTAACCTGAACCATTAACAGCAAAATAGTCAAGGGAACTTATAAGAATATCACTCTTACGTTAACTCTTCCCCCAAAGAAATTTCCATCCCAGGACCACTGTTTCTCGGAGAATAAAAAAAATCCCCTTTAGTTCTGAGAGTAAATGTATTTTGAAACGAATATACAAGGCACTCGAAATTACATTACACAGCCAATGATTCCCGTTACCTAAACCCTGATAAACTCCTAAAAGAAACACAGTTCACGTTTGAATTAAAGCATAAGTAAGAAATTTTAAAAGATTATTTTAATTTGTTCAATAGTACAAGAAATTATATGATAAGTTTTTTAAATGTTGTCTACATGGAAAATAATGTAGACGGCGAAACTTATTTCAAATAAATATAGCTTTTGACCGACGTTTAGTCAGGATGTTGGCTGACAATGGTTCCTTTGAGGAAGAAGTTTAATGACGTAGGTGACTCTTCTTTCGTGAAGAATCATAAATATTAAAAAATAATTAAAGGGGGGTACAAATGAACGATTACACGAGTAAGTTTGCTCTTCATTGCGCAGAGAAAACCGAAAGTACAATGACATCTGTATAAGGAAATGCTATGCTTACAATTTCCAATAAATGAGTTTATAAATTTTAATTTTTAATTTTTGAATAATATATAAACTTACACCAACCATTGATGAGGAGGTGAAGTTAAAAAGAAATTCCAAATAGAGATTTATACAAGTTGAAGATTGATATATAAGGATTGAATTAATACTCACTCCTCCAAAATCCCTACAGGACTGATGGGTTCCGAGGAACAGCAAAATTTCAAAATATACTTTTCATTCAAAATGAAATGCCTAAATAAAGATACATTGCGGATTGGTTTCAAACTTTAAGAAGAGTAGCCCCATATTTTGCACACTAGGGTAAATATTAGTTTTGCCAATTCATTAGACTATAATTTGAAATTCAAACCGGTAAAATAAATGATAATATTCAAATCCAAGTTTTGCAACAGCAGATATATATATATATATATATATATATATATATTATATATATATATATATATATATATATAGTAATTCGGAGGTGCTATGATTTGTATAAGAAAAGGACATAAGAATTAGATAAATACGTCGATATATTGTTTAATATATATATAATGGACGTGCCCGGGGATATTATAAGATATTAGTGACTTAGATAGTGTATATTTATGTATATTGTAATACGAGCGGTAGTCACTCAGGTATATTAGTGGGTATGTGCGAGCAAGAGCGATATTATATATATATATATATTATATATATATAATATATCATAGTAAATATATTATATATATTATATATATATATATATTTATATATTATATATATATAATATTATATTATATTATATATATATTATATAATTATATATATATATATATATATATATATAGTATATCTATATATTATATATCAATATATCAATATATCTATATATAATATATATAATATATAATATCTCTATAACAATAAATATATTATATATATATAAATATTTATATACTTTATTCATATATATATATAATGGAGATAATAGATCAATTTATTATAATTTTTACTTTAATAAAAATAAATTAAATTTAAAGTTTGTAGCAAATTAAGGATAAATGAGTTTTTTTTTTTTATACTCCTGATCATCATCTATCAAAAAAAAATTTTTTTGTTCAATCGATTCGCTTTAGGACCATTAAGTTTACGGTTATGATAAGATTCTGTCAATTTTACATACGGTAGTAGGTAAATCTGTATCTACTTAACCAAACTTTCATAACCTTACTGAATTTTTAATGCAAAAACAAAATGATATAAGGGCCTATATATTAAAAGAATAATGTTACTCTTAAAATATTGTAAATCATGTGATGATTGATTAGATTATTTCTCACAAGTTGCATTCTAGTATAATCATCAAATATATTTCAATTCGTTTTTAAAAAAATATTAATTTTGATAATAGTAGCGCAGAGGGGTGTAACCCTGATTTTTATGAAAATCACAGAATATATAGCGTCGGGCGGGGTGACATGGACCCACTTTAGGTATTAACTTGGTCTCCCGCTCTCCCCTAATGCACTTTTTGGGAAATTTTTTTTTTTTGTAAATCACGGCCCTATAATCGGTCAGAAGCACACAAAAAAATAATAATGTAATTCTATAATCGTTTTATTGCTGTTTGAATAACGCCGAGTCAGCCTGATCGTGGAGGGGTGAAGCGGACCACCATTGAGGGGTGATCGGACCATCTGGTTTAAATTTTATATTTTATTTTATATTTTTAATTTTTACTTAATTTTAATAATTATTTATCATATTAAAATTCGTAATAAGTAATAAAAATGTCAATAATGATAAATAAACTACGAATATAAATAAGGTGGTTGTCCGATTCACCCCTCTCCGCCCAAAGATTTTGACACTTTTTTTGAACTCGTTTTTTTTATTAAAATTTCATTTTTTTAAAAAAAATTTTCATTAATATAAGTAACTTTTTATATTACATTTAAATTAATTATACGTAATAAAAATTCAATAATAATTAATACGTAAAATACGAAAACAATGGTGGTCTGAGCTCACTCCTCCCATGCAATTTTTAACGGGCGGGTGAATCGGAGACCAAAGTGTAGTGCCCCGTTTTTTTGCCACTAATACTGGCTTGGATCAAAAATTTATTTGCAGTTTATAGATGGCTTGAACATATCTCGAGTGTTCCACTGAAAAAATATATAAAATCGATCCACAATTTTTTCATTTTAAATAACGAATTAAAAAAACACCTCACATTTTTTTCAAAAGTGAGTTCTATTGAAGGAAATTTTGTACCCTCTAATTTCTAAAATTTTTTAAAAATATAAAAACTTTCTAGAATTAAATATGATCTAAATAAAACTTGTAGTACTACCGCGTGGCTATAAAATGAGCGAAAAAATTTTTTTTTTTTTTTATTATTTTTTTATTTTATTTTTAGAGTGGACCGAATCATCAACCCTCCTAAAAGAGGCGGGCCTGGTCACCCCGCCCAACTTTTACCTAAAAAAAAAAAATTTTTTTTAAAAAAAAAATTTTTTTTTTAATGAAAGTTTATAGTGAAAACAAAAATCAGCAGTCTCTTTAAAAAAAAACCAAAAAAGAATACAGACCTCTCAAAGTTGTTATAATTTCCATAGACTTTTTATTTTTGATCCATCAAGGTTAGGTCTCATTTCAGGCCCTCTAGTTCAGGTTATGACCAGTTTTGTTGGGAATACATTAGAGAAAATCTTGTATACTTAACAAATCTTACCATAACCTGAACTAGGTGGTCCCTAAACGAGCATGAAAAAAAAAGGGGGGCCCCATTAATTTTTTTTTAAATTAAAAAGCTACAGGAAAATTTTATACTTTGAGAGGCTGTAATATTTTTCCTAAAGATAAATCATTTTCATTTTTTTTTAAGTTTCATTATTTTTTTAGATTAGCTATATCCTGTAATTTTTTACTTTTTTTTATAAGAAAATCCTAAGAGAAAATTCAAACTTTGAGAGGCTATAACTTTTTTTTTCCTAAAGAGACCCCGCAGATTTTTTTGTCTTTCACTATTCTACCATTTATTTTTTTAGGTAGTAGAACTTATATCGCTGTGATTTTTCATAAAAATCTGGGATACATCCCCTCTTCACTACCTATTCCTTAATTTTTTTAGAAATCTGTTGAACTCAACTATTACCTATAGGATAATTTGTCGACTAAACTGAAGAATTCGTCTGACCAAAACGATATTTTAGATTTATCCGATATATGTTTATCGATTGTACCTAAATTTCGAATAAAAACCCATTCCCGATATTTTGAACCAGAGACTCTCGAGGGATGCGCATGGTCGTGTGTGTGTTCAGTATGGCGATATGTTGAATTAGTAGCATCATTAGAGAGAGGAGTACAGTAAGACTGTCGTTATCTTAGAAGTGAACAGTCGTTTAGCAAAGATGTAATCAGGTGTGTGAGGAGGTGTGTGTTACTAAATATTTATGGAAAGCTGTTTAATATATAATAAATACTGCAGTGATAGTCTAATAAACTTTGTTTTTGATTCCGAACATGACAATTAACCCTTTGAGGTGCCGGGGTGTCTTGCGATGCAGGAACGTTTCGTTCCCGAAATAATTGCACAGCGTTCGTTTATGTGCCTACACTCTCACATAAGCTCGCGAAATGGTGTTTTTCTTTCTCTTCCATTAAGAATTTTGCGGAGCACTATTGGTTTTATATTATTTTTCGATAGTCTTTACTTTAATATTTTTAATAAAAAAAAATAAAAATCTCTATGTAGATAAATAAGAACAAAAAAAATGCAATAGGATATGGTAAAAATAATATCAAACTGTCTAAAGGTTTTATTTTAGGAAATTATATATATATAATTATATATATATAATATATATATTAATAATAATATATATATAGATATAATTATATTATATATAGTATTATAATTATATAGTTAATTTTTATATTATTATTTATTGATTAAGCTTAATGATGTCCGCATCGTTTTTGTTAGTTGGCTGCATCTTGTCCACTTGCAAGTAATCGCGGTTTTATGGCTTGCAGCCGAGGAGTGAGAAAGCATCTACTCATGAATGCTTCTTTATTCGTTTAGTGTAAATAGCGTCACGTGAAGAGACCGTGATCATAATTATGAGCACCCAAGTTCAAAAAGAGACG
Source organism: Trachelipus rathkii (assembly GCA_015478945.1). Classification (NCBI taxonomy): domain Eukaryota; kingdom Metazoa; phylum Arthropoda; class Malacostraca; order Isopoda; family Trachelipodidae; genus Trachelipus; species Trachelipus rathkii. Next base: position 54,243 of record JABUQX010046831.1, read on the forward strand.
AAGAGTTCGATACGCTCTCATATACTCACTCACTCAGGTCTTTCGTCGACTAAGGTATACTGTTAAATAGTATAATATACGATATTACTACCGTCACCAGGTTACGAACGCGTTGATTTCGTGACGAGGGTTAGACGTTTAATAGAGATTTATAGCTTCACTAAGGATATTGAGACTCTACTGAGGTGACTCTCACTACTCGTGTAAATTTGGTTGGTGGTGATGACTGACCGTGGGGAGTACACCAATGCTGTATACGGTTCTTATATATTATAAATAGTATATTAACTTTTTATAAACTTTATATACAACTTTCAATAATCTCTCTTTATATTAAACACTTGCGGAACTTAAGCAAGGCAAGCGTGAGGCCAATATATGCATAATGTATTCATTATAATAATTAAAAATAGGCATATAGCCACTTTTTTGGTCTGAAAGTGACTCGAGAACATTTTGGCATCCAAGAAACAATTTTTATTACGACTGGACAAAAGTCGATTTCGGCACTTGAGACATAAAAAAATTCCGTCGACTCCAGTCGATCACGGCACTCAAAGGGATAAAGAATTTTTTTTAGACACAATTTAAAAGGCAAAATGTGCATTTAGTTAAATTTTTTTAGATTTAACCAAGGTTAACACTCTGATTTATATTAATATATGTCAAATATTTTGGGCATATATATATATTATTATATATATATATATTATATATTATATATAGTATAATCTATATATATATATATATATATATAATTATATTATTATATATATTATATAAGAATATAGGTGCTGTTTTTCAAATATTTCTTTAATTTTGTAGTTTCAATATAACAGATTCCTAAAGATGCACATTTTTTGAAAATTTTCTCGAAGGGATAGCAATGAATTATCCATTAAGTCGTGAGTTTTTGATTTTTTTTAAACCTTTAAATATTGTAAATTGTTTACTTAAAGACAGACAACTATCATTCGGTTTAGGTCTTGCAATGCTGTGCAAGTGAATTCAATCTCCGGTTAGGTTCTATTGGCTGTGCAACGTGATATACATGTAGGTTAGTTGCATTGCTTGCAACATGTAATCCATCTAGGTTAGTTGGCATTGCTGTGCAATGTGTATCGTATAGAGTTAGGTAAACTGTATCGCCCCCTTTTACCAGTTTTAGGTTAGGAATAGAGTGTGGGTTAGGTAGATCATAAGATTTAATATATACTGTAATATATTATATATATATATATATATTTTATAATAATTATTTTAATATATATATAATAATATATATATAATATATATAATAATATATATATTATTATGGGTAATATAGTTAAGTTTAACAGATTCTGACGAAATTATCGTATTTTTTTTCCGCCATAATCGTGTTTTTTTTGTATCTCTTTAGAACCCATGTCATAAAGTACTAGAAAGGTTGCCAAACCTCTCTCTAATAAAAACTGTATTTATCCAATGCGATTAAACAAATAAAATCACAAAAAAATAAATAAATAAATGAATACGTAAAAAAAGAATGATATATGAAAATAACGAAAAAAATCAAAAGCAGTAATCTATATCAGAGTCATCTTAAAGATTAGTATTGCAACTCCAGCCATATGTTTAGCTGGAGACTGGATGATCATACCAAATACTTTTGCACTGGCCAGAGGATGGATATCTTGCCAGTCGGAACAGTCTTCTCGTCTAGTCTATTATTAAAACTTTCCAATTATCTGTAAACAAGCTTACATTATCACATGTCTTTTCACTATATAAATGCTATTTGACAGAATTGTAAAAAAAAAAATTGTTTAATTTAGGGAATGTAACTTTTATTATAATCTGAATATTATTGTTGTAATTAACTAATAGCAACCATTGCTTATCTTAATTCATGACCAATTTTATAAACTTTAATAGGAATAACCTTTAGTGTCAAGCATTAACCAGTAAATTTTGTGATTTGTTTACAAATTAATTCATCATTACTGTAATAGGGTCATTCCAGGACAAATCACTGCAGAAAATGAAAAAAATTAACCATCATATCTCAGTTTTGGCTTTAATTTGGTGTACTGGGATCTTTCATGCCCTAAAACCATTTTCTCCAAATTATAGCTTTCTATGACCAATACTTTAAAAGTTCTGGGGTTTAAAATTTTTGGGCTTGAGACCTACCTTTTCACTTTAAAGAGCCACAACTTGAAAACTATATATATATATATATATATATATATATATATATATATATATTATAATATATATATATATATATATAATATATTATATTTATATATATATATATATATATATATTATATATATATATATTAATATATATACTATTTACTAAGTTAGGTACAGGGAATATGAAAGAGAGTGTTCCTGATTTTATTTTTATTCTAAGATTAAATTAAATTAAATGGCACAGATAAATGTTAATGGTTTAAAATGATTAATGGTTCATATCAAGCATATTTAATTAAACAATTAAACTTTTTAATTAATAATAATGAGCCGGCTATCATCATATAATGGCACTTTTAAACCCTTTCTTCTATAATGTAGGGCTCTAATTAATAAATCTCATCTCAGTTTATAACAAGATTTCTAAAAGGTTTAACACAACAATATTATTCAGTTAAAACCTAATTTTCCGGCTTTTATAGTGCCGATCGTTTAACACGTCCATTTTCTTGGGCTATGGGACTCTTAACTGACCTCCCCCTTAAAATTCCCTCATTCTAGGCACCCTTTCCATGGCGTCATCCTCCATGACTCACCCTCACAATTTGAAAGCGTTACACTAAAAAAGTCATTAGGAATTTCTTACATACCAAAAATAACAGTTAAAGGCTGGTGTACAGGAAAACATTTTTTTTTCTTTTTTTTTAGCAGTGTTTACATGTATACATAGCAGATGCACATAGCTATAGTGAGAGTAGGAAATCCTGCTCTCACATATGGTGATTTCCGGAGTGAGAGAATCGCTTGAAAGAATCAAGCGATTTCCCCTAGGTCCCTCAATCACAGTGGTCCAGGAAAACAATATTTTTTTGAGTGGTGATTTGACACTATTATAAAGAAATACAAAATTCAACTTCTACAATACATTATTACAACCCATATAGACAGATCTCCTTAATTCCCATCAAGCAGGGTTCTCACAATTCCAACTCTTTATTGCAACCCTTTACTGTGACTAGGGTTGGGAAAAAAACTTTTTTTCAAATCCAGGGTTCACACTAAAATTTTGAATTTGATTTCCCTGACTTCCCTGACTTTCCCTGAACAAATCTAGCAATTTACCCTTGACCAGACGTGTTCAGTTTATTTTTGTTGATATTAAAAATATCTATTAATATTATTGCCAGCCTATTTACTCAGTTCATACATTAAATTATATGAAAACAATTAATAAGAAACTGTTCATCATCATGATGAATTTAAAAAATATTTTTTTTTTTTAGTAATATAGCCATAACCTCTTCCCATAGCCGTCCAAAGCACTCCTTTTTTTATTTTTTTCAAAAGAAACAGTTTTATTTAACAAAAAGAATAAATTAAAAGCTTACATTAGTAGCCTAGGTGAAAAGCGTCCACTGTAATCACAAAAGTTCTAAATGGGAGATTTAGATTTAACTTTTTCTTCTCAGCATTTGACATTTTGATTTTATGCGGCTTCTCTGTTAAAGCCTTTCAGTTTAACATCTATCTTGCTCTTCAAGTTTTATTGATCTGTATGGATAATATTCTTTTTCAACCTTTTTATTCTTCTTCTTTTTCTTTTGTTTGGACTCTTTGAATGTTCTTCATATCTCCTATGGCAGCTCTTACATTTGTCACCATTTTTTGAGTGATAGGAACTTATGAATACTTTCATAGATCTTATAGAAATTGTGCACTGTTCTTTGAGGAATCAGACTATGTTCTTTCAGATTTCTCATCTAAAATTGCTTAAATTTATAGAAACCTCAGTCACTTTCGCAGATCACTTGAGAAAATATCAGTCCTTAATTTATATTTAGCCACAATTCCGCATTAACATTGATTCCCAGTGCTATAGAAGAAAAAAAAACTTCATCAGTCTCTTAGAAGGACAATCACATCCAAAAATATTTTGAATTTTAATGCAAGGGTAGAAATGAGCTTCACTGCAAAGTAAGAGTATTAGTGCTTTTTCTTTCTCAGCAACAGAATCTTTGATTCAGTTATTGGTGTACAATGCTTCTAGCAATAAATCAAATCTTTGTTTCCCTTGTTCTGGCTGATGAAAACTTACTAGGATCCAATGATGAGAGCCATTGGACAGGCTTGTACTTCAGAGGAGATCTTTCTAATATCTTTTCTGTCATTCTGATGTTGCACAGCATCTGGCATTCAAGTTAATGTCCATGTAATCCTAATGCAAAAAGCCTTAGTTGGTGGTTGCTCATGACTCGTGTTCTATATGTTAGAATCTTTCCTAATATTCAGTAAGTGACATTGCAAGCTGTGCACAGAAATGAACCAAGGTTCAGTTTGACGTCCCAACCACTGGTCACGTTAACAGTTAGTTTTTTTTTTGCTTGAAAGTTCATTTTATAAAAAAATAATAAATTAAACCTCAGCTGCACAAAAATCAAAAATTCCCTTCGTCAAACCTCAAAAAAAAAAACATCTCAAAAAGTATATCCCTAAAGAAAAAGATATAACAGAATTAAGTCATAAGTCATACAGTCTAAAACACATCCATATACCAATCACCTTCAATCGGAAGGATGAACTTGGAACAACTTCTACGAACAGAATAGGAAGAATAGTAGGTAAAAGTGATCAAAATAGTTAACTAAACATAGAAAGAAACAGGATAGAAGTAGATTATTGGAATGTCATTCCTCGCCCGTGCCCCAATCATTCCCGCATTGAAATACTTCTCCCATTCCAGATTTTTAACAAGTAGAAAAAAAAATATATCCAAAAAATATGTAACATGGTCCATGGATCATTCATCATACTGACTTTTTAGGAATTTCCCTGACTTTTCATGACTTTTTTGGAAGTTTCCCTGACTTTCAGCCAATTTTAAACGTTTATTGAAAGCCGCACCAATTTTTTTTTTTTCCCTGGACTTGCAAGTGATAAGAGACGGAGTGGAAATTCGTGTTTTTTTCAAGAAAAAAAACAGTTTTTTCATGTTTTTTTTCGTTCGTTTTTTTGTTTTTTTCGTTTTTTTCATTAAATGTATTTTTAAAATATAAATAGGCTAATATGATATTTCAAACTGTGAAGGATTTTCATTTTTCAAATAAATGGATCAGGCGCGTTGAATTTCAAGATATCGTTCACCTTTGACATATACGTGCAGAACTAGTAAATTTCATATTAATATTTTATCAATTGCTTTTGTTAACAATTTAACAGTAGGTTGTAGCCTGCAGACTGCTGTTTGTAGGCTCTACTTACTAATTTAACTATGTAATTTTACATTCGTATCATATAAACAAATTTGAAATGTACTTTTAAGTAGAGTTTTAAATACTAATATTCTTTGTTGTCTGCGTGTTAATGACAAACTCAAAAGTGACTTAAGGATGCAAATGAAATAATAAACAATATGAAAATTAAAAATGTATTACCTAAGATTGTAAATGAAGGAGGATGATTGAATGACTAAATTTAAATATTTGGCTTTGGAATATCAACTTGATTCACGAATCACTAGTCCCCATTCCCAGACCCCATTCACTACTGAGTACTGACTACTGTCAAAGCTCATTATCACTGGCTCATCAGCGTGATCAGCCAATTTAAATTTTGATATGACTGATAAGTCTTATATCTCAGTCGTATGAAAGGATCGTGTGAGAATGACAGTGGTGAAGAGCGGGCAGTAACAGACTCTTAAGCGTTAGCTGCCGTAAGCATAATCATCTCTCTCAGTTGGCAAATTATCAGAATTTCCTAGTTCTCTAAGATTAATGATGAGCAATAAATAATAATAATCATAGATATACAACAAAGTTTTTTTTTATGTTGAGGGCCTTTGACCTTTTATTTCCTTTAAAAAGTACAGTCACACGACTTTTTGCACATGACATTTCTAAATTCTGATTAAATAATTATGATAAAGATGTTACTGAAAGCTGAAACAGAGTAAGAAAACATTAATCAAGCCACAAACAAAATATTAGGATATTCAAAATTCAGAATATAAAATAAAATATGGAAAACCCATAAAAATTTTGAACACAAACTCAGGGGCTTCCACCTTGTAGGAAATTGGACCAAAAAATGGTCCAAAATTAGAGCCATATTGCCTAAATTCTATAGATAATGTGTTCAAACATGTAAATCCACAACTTAATTGAAAAAAATGAAAAAAAAAAATTTTTACTTGTTTTTTTTAGGCTTGTTTTTTTTTTCATGAAAAAAAAAAACATTTTTTTTTAGGAAAAAAATGAGCTTGTTTTTTTCCTTTCCCAACCCTAACTGTGACATTTTTATAAAGAATTCGTGAGAATTTATTCATAATCATTAATGTTTGTTTACATGCAGTTCGTCCATAGTATACCAAATAGGGGAAAAAGAGGAAGTTTTTTTTTATATAATTATTTTTTTTAATTTTTTTTTGTTTGTAAGAATAAGAGTATCAATTTTAACTACTGTCAACTCTAAGCAATGCATTCAGAATAAGAAGCCCCCCCCCCCCTTTTCTTTTTTTTTTTTTTTTTTTTTTTTTTTTTTTTTTTTTTTTTTCTTGGTTCCAAGTGATTATGATAAATTCTTACATTTCTCAAATTCTCTACGACTTCTTTCACTTGCTTTAAGATATAAACATTATTCTTTTTTACCCGTCATATCCGTTAAGGTCCGTAGTATCTCTCTGCCAGTTTTCCCACATTATACTGTTGGTTTCTCACTAACACGAACTTTGCCTTGTGGAAGTCTTTTGGAACAAATATGTTTTTATTTTTATATACATGTTATGCCAGAGGTCTACGCATTAACGCTACTAGTTTTTTCAAATAGGCACTTTGGCTGACCGTGGCACTGAGTGCCTCATTCTTTACTAAGCTTCCTGGCACTGATAAGTTCTTGTCAAACATGAGCACACCAGGAGTTACTCCCTGCTCGTGCAAAAGGCTAATTCTCAAATAGTACAATGCCAAGGCAAGGTTTCCAGCCATTTTAACCCTTCATTGGCACTATCGTTCACCATTTACCTCAGTGTCACTATGAGTGCCTGATTTAATTTTTACGCCAGCCCATTTGAATTTGGTGAGTTAGCCATTGTCACGATATTAAGTAGGTTACACACGTCATTAAACAGTTAGGCAGTGAATTGGGTTCCCCAGTCTGAGTAGAGTCTTTTTATTGGGCCACAGAATGGAAAAATCTCGCTTACTAACACATTTAATACCGAATAGACTGTCGCCTGCCTAAGAGGGTAGGCGAAAGGATACTTGCTAAATCTGTCGATGAAGACGCAGATAATTGAATCTTTTAGGTTTTATAATAGCAATATAGCTGTAGACTAATTCAGCACTGATTTAAATTTTGGTATTCGTCTCTGACAGACATCACAAACGCACCTTTCACATTTGCTAAACTTTCACACTTTTAAAGACAAATCCGCCTCTTAGAACATCAAGGTCCTTTTTAATCTCCAAATGATTTGTATTATGTATTTTCCCTATGACGTCATCCACAAGATTTTCCAGTATTAAGATACTAGAAATGCCTGTAGAAATGTTGACTGCCAAAGACAGTTCCTTGTCCTGATTGGATGAACTCCTTGTCAACAGGGCTGTTCAATCCGCGTAGTTTTCCCTTCCTTTTATCAAAGTCTTTATATAACTATCAGATCTCTTGTTCCATAGCTAGTTTCCTGAAGTCGTATACCCTCATCGGATATTTTCCATTATCCCGCTTAATCCTTTCTACTGTACATTATCGTATTTATAACGAAATTATCAAAGCCATTGTTATTATCAGCCTCGTTACAATTATGTTATACTGCTATTATTATTAGTTATTATTATTATTATTATATTATTATTATATATTATTTATTATTAGTATGCCAGCAATCCCATTCTTTGTAGTTCCGTATTTAAAAAGACCAACCCCTGTTTCTATGGAATCAGAGAATTTAAGGGCAATTTATTCACTAAAACTCCTCCCCCAATTGTAAACCTGTTTCCATGGTAACTACAATCGGAGAGAGAGACACGCCCACCTTCCATTTTCTAAATAAGCTATCTGCAATTGAGATTCTTCATCTCCTATGATTTTATTTCTTTTGTTAGCCAATTCTGTCAAAATTATTGCCAATTTATTTTTGGTTTTGGAGGCCAATTTAAATTCAACATCGAAATTTGCAATAGAATTTAGCGAATTTACTTCCCAAATATTATGTACCTTTGTGGCACTCTTCTTTGTATAGGTTGTAATAAGTCCACTGGTGCTGGTGCAGACCTTGACTCTCCTATTGGCAATTAGGTAAGCATATTTTTGCAAGCTGATGTTGACACAGCAGTTCCTTAACCAACTGCGGCAGTGCCACCTCTGTCTCATTCAATACTGTACTGTAAAGCGTGAAGACTTTCGTCTGATCACTCTCTTCTCCCATTAGAGCACTAGCCACCATAGACTCACTTACCTTTGTATATAATAGCAACTTAGTTTTTTTATCAGGAAAAGACAACAAGGTGGCGTCTACTATCACTGCTTTAGCTTCCCTGAAAGCTCGCTCAGTCTCCACACCCCAGGAAATTTTCTTCATGGAAGCGGGTTCGCCTTTCAATAGCTTCGTCAAAAGTTGCAGTAACTCCCTTCTTGCTAATATTGAAGCTCAGGGAGTCCAACTCTCTGATGACCAGCAAACATTTCTTGGGGTTCAGGTAAATCTTTATATACTTTAATCTTTCTAAAACCTTCTCCAATGTTGCAACATGTTCTTCAGGAGTAGAACTAGTGATCAGAATGTCATCCAAATATACAAAAAACATTCCATAAATCTCCAAGTAAGATTGACATGAGGTGATGGAAGGCACTAGAGGGGCATTTGTGCCCCTGTATTAAATAGTTGAAGCTATATTTACAAAGAGGGCAAGTAATAGTGAAATATTTCCTCGTTTCCTCGCTGATTGGTACATTATAGTAGGCTTGCCTTAAATCGAGTCTTGTTAGCAATTTGCAATGTTGCAATTGCAAGACGATATCCTTAATCTTAGGCAGAGTAAAATTGTCAGAGGTAGACCTTTGGTTCAATAGACGCAGATCCACGACCAATCTCAACTGGCCATCAGACTTTGGCAAAAAGCTGGCCGGAAATTGCCAATCGCTCTTCCCCCTCGAAATGACCACTGATTCTAACAACTTATGGATCTCCCCCTTGGCCCTCTCAAAAAGATGTGGAGTTATGCCTCAGCTCTTCGATTGTATTGGTCTGCCACTAACTTCAACATGATATGGATAGTTTTCTGCCAGTTCGCACAAAGTTTCTCTTTTAAAAGGTCACTCTTCCCTCCCCCCCCTCTCAATAGTACAATCTTCACTACCCCTCACCCCTCCCCAATAGTATCGCCACTCTCAAGTTGTGAAGGAGTAACAAAGTCATTCCCACAACTGTCAAAATAAGCCCTGCCCCTTTTTCTTGTACTTTGCACAGATAAAATGCCATCTATTAAGCTGTTTGTTCTTTAAAGTTAAATTAGGTGCCTCATAGCGATTTAAGAATGAATTTTGATATTTCCTGATTAAATTGTTAACTACCTCATGTTCGCAAAGGGGTATATTTAAAGACACAGCGGTTAGTGGAAAGATAGTTTCTTACATGCTTAGGAAAGTCAAAAGCCTCATTGCTGAGAGAAATACTGCATGCTGTCTTCAGGTCTAATAAAAAGTGGCACTTAAAATCGATAGTGAAGCAGTAATTTTTGAGGAAAGGCATGCCAAGAATGTTAAATTTAATGTCTGCTGAATAAGTATGCACGTCATAAACCCTTTCTAGCCCCAAGTCAATTTCAATTACCCTTATATTATAAATACTTATACAGCCCCCATTTGCGGCCCTGGCAGTGCCAATAATGGTACCCTCCCTATCTAATTCAAATGCCCTTACCAGGTCAAGGAGCCCTAAATCTAGCAATAGCTTCTTGTAGTTTTATCTGATGAATAATATATTATCTGACGCATCCCTTTAACTGTTCAAACGACTTTAGTTGAGTTCATATTACTTCACCAAAGTGATTAACATATATCCCATGCAAATTCTAAATAATGACATTTCAAAACTCACAAAGAGAAAAACTCTCTTCCTTAAGCTATACAATTTATTTCAGATTAAGTATAAAACATTCATTTAAACAAATTAATTTTCTATCATTTTCATCATAGTATAATCACGAGTCTATCATATCTACTCTCATCTCCTCCTCAGTAACTGGGGAGGGGGAGCAGGTCGACTCCGCTGGGGGAGTCACTGACTCCTCAGATGGCCTGCTCTCCCCCCCCCCCCTGGGTCACCGTGTCACCACTCATTTCCCATATAGTTATAATAATTTATACAACCGTTACAGCCTTCACTATTACAGTGATTATTATTCCTAGTCCTGCAATCATTGTTATTATTATTGTCATTAATCCCAGCATGCGTTGGGTTATAAATAAGAGTTAATGATGACTCTACCCCTGTTGACTCAGCGACAAGAGCGGAGAGGCAAGTCGCCTCCTGCTGGGAAGTGGGTGACTCACTAGGAATCTCCCTCCCTGCCATTTGAGTCACAACCTCATTATTAAAACTTTAGCTTTCAGATTCATTATTAATATTTCCCTTCTGTCTGTGATTATTTTTAAAAGTAACATCCCTACTCCATTTAAACCTATTAACATAATTAATACTTCTGTTATACCCATGATTATCATAAAAATATCAATTATTATAGCTATTATAATTAACATACCCATTATATTACTATCATAAATGGACTGTACCATAGATATAAATGGTACCAATTAAGTCCTCTTATCTAAAATATAGATAGCGTCATCCTTTAAGTGATTTGAAAAAAAAATTCTTTTCAGGGGGGAAAAAGTTAGGGAGGGGAAACACTCACGGGGTATATATAGACATTCTGGATTTTATCTTAGATTAGTATAATCCACAGATTGCAATTCTCAATAATACTGAGAAAGACAAGTATATTTGCAAGCACACTGTAATAGGAAAGATTAAACAGTAGATGATGATTCATTAGTATCTGTAAATCAGGGTACCCCTGATTTCTCTATTGCAGACCCAACAGAATATTGGGATGATGGAAAGATTAATTTAGAGTTTCAGTTAGAAGATCTTTCAATAACAACTGATCAAAAGGAACAACTCATCCGCGTGTTACTGAAGCATCCAACAGTTTTAAGTACTGGAGATAATGATGTAGGAGTTGCATCCAATATAATGCTTACAATTGAACTGGAGACAGATAAACTTGTCCGTATTCCAGTAAGGAGATTTCAAGATCCAGAAATTTGAGGTAAGAATGCTATCCTCTTGAAGGAAAATTTAATAGCCCTAGAATTTCTCCATATTCAGCTCTGGTATCCCTGTGAAAAACCTGCATGTCTTTACAACTTTTGTTATAGACTACAGAAGTAATGTGACCAAAGGGATGCATTTACCCTACAAACCTGTAAAACATGATCTTATAACTGCTTGTACTGGGTTATTTACAACTTCTATAGATCTTATAAAAGTATATTATTCATGCCAGGATCCACTGATAGGTCGAAAAACTGCCCTTATCTCAACACCTTTTGACAGTATGTAATACCTTAAGATCGCCATTCAGTGTCAAAATGCGCTGCCACCTTCCAGAGAGATTGATGATAGTTTGAGCTTACCTTGAACATAAGTAATGGTTATATTTAGTATTACACATCGACCTGGGCAATCCTTGTGAACAACTTACGAACACTAGAGAGAAATACTTTCAGCGTTGGAAGTCAATGGATATAAGTTGAGACCGAAGAAAACACGGTTTATGCAGAAAAAGTAGAATCTTGGGCCATAATATATTGAAAGGAAATTTTATTTCTCATAAAAAAACGTGAAGGGAGCCTTAGAATTTCCAATTCAACAACGCTTGAAGCAACTGCGAACATTCCTAGGAGGTGAATTTCTATCGCGGTTCACATATCCAACTGTTCACAGATTCCAAACCAATTATCAGCTCAACAGAGGAAAAACAAGTTACTGACTCTGAATGATCAAAACCGCCTTTGAGCAATTAAATCCCTTATGATCCAACACTTTCTTGTTTCCAGATTATAGTCCTGAACATCCCCATTGGAACTTCAGTAGATGCCTTCAAATGTAGGTTGTGGGCGGCTTTCGCAGAGCAAAATGACGAACAATGTCCCATAAGCTATATCTACCACCCTTTAGGGCCAACAGAAGAACTATATGCATAGATAAGAGTTGACTGCTTTGACGGTGGGCTGTTAAGTCTAAAAGCTTTCCTTAGGGAGTAAATTGTAATTATATATTACTGATGAGCAACCCCTCATTTACTTACAAAACATAAGCATGGTTGATGGATTGCACGTACCTGGGAAGAATTAAATGAATTCAACTTTAAATTAGACAATTGTGGGCAAAGATAATACGTAGCTAATCATTGTCTAGGTCTCCTGTTCCTGACGTTTCGCAAAATAACTTCCTTTGATGTTCCAAACTCTGCGGAATTCATCCCAGTTGGATTGAACTGTTGAAGTACCTGGTGGAGAGTTCTTTTAGAGTTTTCAAGTTTCTGTATGGGTCGCATGGATAATCACCTGAATTTTTACGTTCAAGACAGTGGTCAGTGAAATGTTAAAAAATATAGAAGTAAATATCTCAAGAAAAGATATTCGAAGAAGTCGATGAATAATAGTGGACAGGTTCCTATTCCTGAAATATTGAAGCTTTTTGCAACATCTTTCGTACAAAAGTTACCATTTATATAATGATGATAAAACAATAATTTACGGATCCCAATACCCAGATGTGTGTACATTAAATGTCTCGGGGGGAATACACTGTAATTATTTAAAACAGTTTTCTGTGATTAGAACCAATATGAATGAGATCATTATTAATATCAAGACGTTTCCCAATATATGAAGACATTTATGCTTCCCATCATAACTTTCAAATGAAACCAGATGTTCATGCAATAAATTACTACACCAATTGTGATATTCTTTAATTCAAGAATATTTCGAGACAGAATACCTGTTTCTCAAGGCGTAATAATTGAACTGTTCAAAATCTCATCGAACAAACTATTTTTGAGGATGGGTTATTATGGGGGAAATGAACTCTATAGGGGATGCAAGTAAATCTTTAAATGTGATGATTGCATAATATTAAAAATTACATTGTTCAAAAGTAATATAGTTTTGAAATAATTGCTGAAGTTACTATAAAATATTTTTGGCAACCACAGGAATCAAGTAGTGCTATATGATAATGCGTCCCACTTTCAAAGCTAAAAACGTCCAGTAAATATTTTACTGCTCCTACTTTGAAATGTAGCAGTGCCCTTTTGACTTGGTGCAATGATCTTGAGCTGCAGTTCCAGTGGCTTTAAATCGTGTAACCAATATGTTTTCTTATAGACATTTCACTAAATGTCAGTTAAGTACCAATTAGGCAAATAACAAGATTCCTACAGTAGCTTCCATATAAAGACCAAATTTTATCTTCTTGCCAAAGATTCCACCAAGGATGTTAACCGAGTAATGTATGGAGTTGTTCAGACAGATTTCAAAAAGTTTTATCAGAATTTAATATTAAACATCCGAACTTCACCATTACATCCCTCCAGTAACGAATTTGAACGATCAATAGAAGTCTATTCATGCTGAAAATGCCTATCTCTGAAAATTCATCACTTGGCGATGAAACACTACCAGATATCATGTCACCATAACAAAAACTCTGCACAGTTCACTGGAAAAGACTCCATCAGATAATATTATAAAAGTGCCCATTTGGAAACCACAACACATATCTCAATATTGATATGACGAGGAACAATCAACTTTCCCCATATTGTAAGGGACAAAAAGTAGCAAAGTAAGTTATTTCAAGTCAATGAAGTAGGTTTAACAAGCTTAAGATAAGTTGGGAAGGACCTTTTGTTATAACTCAAGTGAATGATAATAAAGTGACTTATAAGGTTAGAAGAGTAGCAAATTCAAAAGGACGAGAAGGGCGAGAGGAAAGAGTTCATTATTCACATTTACGAAAGTGGATAGACATCCCGGGATATCTGCGAAAGAACCGCTTATTTAAGGAGTTAGTTTTTCGAGCGGATGATTCTGAGATAGGTGAGGATGCGAATGGCGATGTAGCAGATGATATAACTCAAGAGGAAATAGACTTTAATAGACCTGGTTTAGACCCAGAACAGGATGGTTATGAAGGGGAGAATGATTCTCTATTTATTGATGAAGATGATGAATTATAAAGGTTTTTAGATGCAAATCCTCTTCCACCTGTGCACCTCAAAACATTATCACAATTAATAGACCAAGTTAAAGACCTACAAAGCATTAAAGGACCAATAAAAAATTGTGCCCACAACTATAATGCCGATATGCTTGCTGGGGATTCAAATCTTAACTGAAGTTTCTTATACTTTATCTTCCTCTCCTATTTCTTCTATTATCTCTCCTATTATTTCACCTATTTTACCTATATGATATTTAAAAACACCTTCACAAACTTCGCCTATTACTAACATTTCTAAATCCCTCGTAGATATCTGTACTAACACGTTTTCTGAAAATTTTGATGGATCCATTTCAGTGATTCATCCAAATGTAACAATTGAGAATGGTCCTCCAACTTGCAAAAATGATCAGGTGGACTCATTTCTCGTGTCTGAGAACCTAGCACGAAGCTAAGTTAAGCAGAGAATAGCTCATATTCCTCCTGAAAATGTTTCAAGACTATATCTCTCGCTTTGTTGAGTGGGCTCTTTACCTCAGATTTGGTTGCTTCAATATCGACAAATTGTTTCTACGCTAACCAAATATTCATGAAGATAGTTGTGAATTATCAAATAGGAGTCTTCAGGCTCATAATCCACTACGTAATATTTTAGCAGACAATTACAAAGTAACTAATGTACCTTCAGTTACGGATATAGATCTACCTCCATCCTATTCTATTGAAGGAGAATTATTCTTACCTAGGAGAAGCTTAAGATCATCAGTTGGAGGACATGGTAGAGATGTTCCAGGAGGTTCCCCCGAATTAATTGTTAGAGACCCAGCAATAAGGTGTTTCACCCGTTCGCAGGGTCATGTCTTGGATTTCCCGCATATAATGAATACACCTTTAGAGTATGAACCCCTTTCCAAACTAGTTTCTTTTTCTACTACTAATACTACTATTACCCCACTCAACTATATAAACTACCTAACTTTACATAATTTACAAATTACAAATAAATGGAAATAATGCTGTATTTTTAATTAATTACTGATTAACTCTTACAACAAAAGGTGCTTTTATTAATTTACCAAATTTAAATGTTGATACTACAGTTAATTATTACTTGAAAATCTTCTGCTCCACACCAAATGGTGTAGGTTAATTAGATAATTAAAAATATTGGGGTGAGAAAGTAAGATTTTGTGTTTCGACCCATCCACTCAAAAAGTCATTAATAATTACATTTAAGAATCATTTTTGTTGCCAATTGTTGGAGAGGAGAGTTGACTTTAAGAGTTGTGCGGGGGGTAGAAACACACACTCTTGCATATACTACACTTTTTTTCCCTCTTTTACAGATCATTTACAAAAGAATTTGCATATGGTGAACAAGAAAAGAAAAAATTATGACATCGAGACCCCTAATAAGCCCAATCATTTTGCCATCCTCTTATTATGTATCCCTTGTTCTCCCCCCAAAAAATTGAAAAGATATTTAGAAGGTACCATGGACACAGATCCATAGAAACCTAATAAGAAATTTTTTTTTTGGTATATCGAAATTATTTAAAAACTAACAAACTGGTAACATGAATGAATGTGGGAGAACGCCTGTTAAAAGAAAGGGGGGGTTTCAAATTTAATGGGGAGGGATGAAAGGGAGACTTGACTCCCATTTCGTATTATTGAGCAATTTTTTTTTTTATGTATATTTTACTGTTGGAAATTTTCATGGTACTACAGTTGTTTTTCTAATTGCAGGTTTGAGAGAGACTTTAATGATATAACACCTAATAGTTTATAATTTTTAAGTAGCATTTCTTTATAGTGCTTATAAAAACTAAATAGTTTATGGAAATTGTCAAGGATATAGGCTATGAGAAGAATAAGTTTTGACAATTATCACTGGAGAAATAATAATTAATAACAATAGAACAAGAATTATACTTACTGTAGAACCAGCTTCAAGAAACTGTAGAGAGGAATTTACAGAAATATATAACAAAACCCTCATTAATAGGTAATTGGGAATTTGTTTAATTGAATAAAAGCTGAATGAATGTAAGGTTTTGAAATGATAAGATATGATAAATTAAGACTTCATGTTTTGAATATTAGATTACAAAAGTAAGTCATACCTAAACTGAGGGAATAATTACAATATTCAAATAATTTTTGAAAGTCTGAAGGAGTAAATGTTTTTTTATTTCAATTCATCCTGCATGGCATATACATTGCATTCCCTTGTTCTGGCTGATGAAAAATTATGCTAGGATCCGATGATGAGAGCCCTTGGACAGGCTTGTACTTCAGAGGACATATTTCTAATATTTTTTCTGTCATTTTGATTAGCACAGTCTGGCATTCAAGTTTGAATTTTAGGATATTACTTTCTTTCGAAGTGACTTCTTTGAGAAGTTTTTTTGTCTGAAATCCAAGATTAATCCTTTACATCACGCAAATTGTCTTTGTCATTAATCTAATACAAAAATCTTATAGCTGTTGTAGCAGGCATTTTACAGGACTTGAGAAATCTTTCCATAATATTTAGTACAGGACATTGTAAATCTGTGAACAGGATGACCAATTGGGTCTGCATTGAACTTTCGTAAAAATATTTCACATTCTAAGAAGCATTTAAAAAAAGGCAGTTTGCATTCTAGAAATACATCTTTGGTATAGAAACATTTTGTAATGGTTTGGTGTTGAGAGATTTTCGGCTGTCAAACTGCACAAAAAATCCAAAATCACTTCGTCAAAATCATAAATCCCTAAAAAGTAAAAAGATATAACAGACTAAAGTCATAAGTCATAGTTTAAAACACATCCGTATACAATCACTTCAATTCGGAAGGCATGAACTTGAACAACCTCTACGAACAGAAAGAATAGTAGGTAATAGTGAACTAAAACTAGAAAGAAACATGATAGAAGCAGATTTAAGGGATGTCCTCACCCATACTTTTCATTCACTTATCAAAAAAATCTCTCATTCCACACAATTATACAATAAGGAAAAATATATATCAAAATATTGAACTTTTTTTTCTAATACTTTATATGTTTGAAATTTAAAAATTTCCCGACTTTTTTAGAATTTCCTCTTTCACATATTCTCAAAACGTTTCCTGCCTTCCCTGATGATTTTTTGCCCTGCTTCAAAAGTTAACATGAAACAGGAAAATTAGTGCTAAAACTGTTGCCATTTTCTTACCATTTGTAAGCCAAATTCACATTGACAAACGAAATATGGTCTAATTAAAAGCAAAGAAAATACTAAAATCATTCTATCGTAAAGCTTCGTAATTATTACCAATTAGATTAAATGTGAGATGAACTAAGAAATAGTCCCAGTAAAAATTAGTGGAACTGCACTTCTATTTATCGCAAGCCACAAATACTTTACTTGGGCTAATTTTTTTAGTTTCATCTCCTTTAATCATAAATGTAGTCTAAGTCCCGCATACACAAGCCTTTGTTATTTTTTGTTGGAAGTTTTTCCATGAAGAAATCACCTTTCTAAGTAAATTTTCTAGGTTTAGCCTTTATCCCTCTAACCTTTTTGGTAAACTTGTTTACTCGTTTCTGGATAACACTTGTCACCCTAAATACTGATATGATGTTCCTAAATTTACCGGTTAGTCTGCTCCAGCCTTGGACCCCTTCCCAATGATCTTCACTTTCAGATTAGAAATATCTTAACAAAACTTCCACAAGAAAGTTTCTTTATCTTTATACAAACAACCCAATTGCACGTTCTTTAAGATTAACCCTGCTCAGGTAACTCTTTAAAAAATCACATAGTTGGTAGTACACGCTGGTCAAATTTTTCACGGCTTACTTAACCTTATTCAAACCTTTATTTTGATAAACTAGGTTTGATTATATTTGATGCATACATGTTCAAAGTAATGACTGAGACAAACTTTTTCATGCAAACAAATTTTTTTTAAAACCTTTATAAAAACACAATTTACTTTTTTTAAAGAAACCCCCCAAAAACACCATATTTTTAATATATAATAAAAAAAAAAACTTTATTTAATTAAAATTTTATGCAAAATAAAACAAAACAATGTTTGGATAAAACGATATTTTCCTCCACATCGCCATTTAAGACTTTATTGCCTGCAAGAAATGAAATGACAGTGAAAGCACTCATTTTTTTATATTAAAAATGAAATATTATTATCTAAAATATGCATAATATACATTTGAGTATAATAGTCATCGCGTTACAAACACAAGCAAAAATCTTAACTTTTTTTTTCTCCTTCATACATTGACATATGAATGCTATGGTATACATTGTTATGAGCGTTGGGTATTAGTGAAGTATGAATAGTATTAAATGTTTTTTTTTTTTTTCTTCTTAAAATCAAAAAACAAGATTTTTTTTACCCCGTTTTGAGTTGTAAAATGGGTAAAAAAACAAACATGGTGTAAAAAAAAATTACTTCTAGCTACTTTCACTACTTTCATGTTCTTGCGTTTTACTGAGCTCATGTACTTCCTAGGTTTTTCACCCATACCCCCTTTTTTCTAGTACTTTAATGTACTTTCATGAGCATTTTTTTCTCCCTTTCACCCTTTTTTCTAGCCTCGTCATCATTCAGCTACTTCCAACTTTTATGTACTTTCATGAGCCTTCTATGCTATAACAGCTACTTTCCATAGCTTTCCAGAGCTACTTTCCATATTTCCAGCTACTTTAAATACTTTCCATATTCCAGCTACTTTCCAAATACTTTCAATGTTTCTCCGAGTTTCCTGAGTGCTTATGTACTTTCCTAATCATTTTTCACCCCTACCCCCCCCCCTTTTCTATCACAATACTTTCATGTGTTTTTCTCCGTACCCTTTTTCTAGCCACCTCATCAATCAAATTCAGCTAGCTTTCCAAGCCACTTCCACTTATGTACTTTCTAGAGCATTCTTCGTATGACATCATCATCAGCTACCCTTTTATACCCCAGGACTGAGGATGGGGTTGGCAAGCATATACCAGAAACAAAATAGCTAATTAGAAAGTAGTGACCTGATGCTCATCGTACTTTCCTGACGTTTTTTCACCCCTACCCCCCTTTGTTCTAGCTCTTCTATTTACTTTCAGACCCTACCCCCTTTTCAGCTCGTCATAACTCAGCTTATTTCCAAGCTACTTTCAGCTACTTTCCAGGCTACTTCCAACTTCATGAACTTTCCTGAGCCCTTCTATGCATATAACTTACACTCGCTACTTCCAGAGCTACTTGTCATGTAATATATAACAAATCCAGGTTAAAAAAACTTGTTTTTACCCCATTTTTGAAAATTTGATGGTGTAAAAAAAAATTTTTTTAGAGGACATAAAATAATTTTAAAAAATAAAATGTTTAGTATGCCCAAGCTCCTCCATCAATATGTAGTAACATACCAATAAAAAAAATTTTTTAAATGTATACATTGAAATGTAGCAAAAGTTGTAAAAACTGTAAAAAAGTTTTCAGCCATTTTTTAACTGGGGTTCCGGACATTTTATCGCTTGATTTACGTCAATTTTGAGCAGCCCATTTTCTTTTGACATTTTTTATAGATAATAAAGAGGCTACCAGAATAGCCCATAAAAATTCAAAAAATATTTTCATGAAAGGGGGGGTTTTGTTTTTTTTTACCCCAACCAACCTCAGAAACTTTTTTTACCCCGTCTGACTATTATTATATATATATATAATAATATATATTATATATATATATATATAATAATATATTATATTATATATATATATATATATATATATTATATATTAATATAATATATATATTATTATAATATAAATATAGGTATATATAATATATATTATATAATATATATATAATATATATAATAATTATTATATATAATAATAATATATATTATATATATAATAATATATATAGATATAATATAATATTAATAATATATATAAATTTAT
This sequence comes from Trachelipus rathkii, assembly GCA_015478945.1. Lineage (NCBI taxonomy): Eukaryota > Metazoa > Arthropoda > Malacostraca > Isopoda > Trachelipodidae > Trachelipus > Trachelipus rathkii. The sequence goes on from JABUQX010046831.1 coordinate 74,663, forward strand.
ACTATATTAGGGATTTACGAACCAGAATTTTTTCGGTCGGCCGACGCGAACTTTCCGGAACTCGAAAAGTTCGGCCGGAACTCGTAACCTTTCGACTTCAGCACACCCTTACAAAGCTGGTTCAGAAAGCCGACTACAGCCCGGCGGGCACACGATGCATCGTTTCCAGAGCCCGTTTAGGCACTTCTAGGTCACGTAAGTCACAATCAGGCGCCCGTTGTTAAATTTTCGATTTCGGGAATTAATAAACTGGCGGCTGCGCAGAATAATAACTTTGTTCACAAACAATTTTTTTTTTAAACATGGATCGGAAATGGCTTGCCAAATTTCAATATTAGTTAAACTTTTATATTAAGTTTACTAATATATCGTATCATTCATAAAAGTAGATACAATATAAGATCAGATATTGCTATACAATGCCAGCTATCCCGACGTGCGCAGTCGGCGTTCCACGTACAAAAAATTTCCTTTTTGATTGGAATGTAATTTTTTCAATTCGAAGCTTCCGAGTCGATTTGCACACGCGTGACTCGGGCTCTGGAACGCACTATTTTCTTACTTAAACTTGGCTGATTAACAATTGGATCTCTCTAGAAGTATCTTTCCTTGTCATATCCGATACTGTGATCTCTTTCTGCAGCCAAAAATTTTTATAAGCGGATCAATAATTTATTTAAGTTAAAGGAATTACTATAGCCTGTAATGTTTCCAAACCCGAGTCAGCCCATGTGCAAATCGCACTCGGAAACGCTTCGATTGAAAAAATTACATTAACAATCAGAAGAACAGGAATTTGAGTACCTGAAAACGGGCGAGCGAGCCCGTCGAATCAGCTGGCAATTTAAACAAACTCTATCTGGGCGTATACAGGCAGGCACTTGTCCCCCCCCCTAATCTTGGCGAAATAAAAAAAATGAACCTTATATTTTTCCAGACGACGTTTTAATGGTTTATTAGTTGAAAAAACTGAAAAAAGATACATCAATCGATAATGAAGTAGTAATTATAATTACACTTATTATAAAATATATTATATATATATATATTATAATATTATATTTATATTATTATAAATTATATATTATTTAAAATATTTTTAATTTTATTAAAATTTATAATATATATAAATAATATATATGTATATATATATATATAGATATACTATAATATATAATATATATATATATTATATATATATATATATATATATATATAATATTATATATAATATATAATATATATATATAATCTCTATACCTTTGCCCCCTAAATGATATCCTGCGTACGCCCATGACTCTTATACTTATATGATCTATTTTTATGAAATGATAGATATATTAGTATCCTTAATATAAATAACTGAAATATTTAAAAAATTTGCAAGCCATTTCCGACCCATGTTTTAAATAGAATTTGTTTTTTAAAAATTATTTTCTTCCTCTGAGCTCCGCCCGTTTATTAATCCCGAAATCGAGGATTTAACATGGGCGCCTGACTATGACGTTTCGTGAATTAGAAGTGCGCAAACAGGCTCTGGAGATGCATTTGCGCCTGTGTGCCCGCCCGTGCTGCAGTCGGGCTTCTGGAAGCAAATATACTATATAAAGTTCTAGGAGTCTTCAAAGTTTAAAAAGCTTTTTTCAGAAGCGGTAACGTGTTTGAGGATAAGAGATGACGGTTAACTCCACAACATAGAAAATTCAATAAATTCTTTTAAGTAAGAAAATTATGAATTTGTTTTAAAAATTTTAAAATTTTTTGCTTAAATAAGCTTTAGAAATATTTTGTTTTAATTTCTACTTAATTAAATTCTTTTAATAATAATAATAATAATAATAATAATAATATAATAATAATTAATAAAATTATTAATACCCTGTACAAATTTTATTTATCCCCAGGTCTAGCTTCTAGAGCAGTCACTGGCACAAAAAAAAAGATCAAATATTAATCAAATGATTTTTAGTTTTTTTTTTTATATTAAAAATCAATTATTATATTTTTTTTTTGTATTTTTAGACCACTTTTTTTAAATGACTAATTAATCCTAGCTATTACCTATTTAATGATAAGTATTTCATCTACATAATAAGTAAATCATCAATGTTGTTTCAAGTCATTTTAAATAAAGAAATAAATGAAATTAGAGTACTCAGATATATACCAGTATATAAAAAAACTATATTAATATATATATTATATATATATATAATATATATTACTATATATTATAATTATATAATATATATATTATATATATATAATATATATATATATATTATAATATATATATATATATTATATATATATATATATATATATAATATATAATATATATATATTATATATTATATATATAATATATATATATATATATATTATATAATATATAATATAATATATATATATACGATATATATATATAATTTAAATAACTAATTAAACTAAATAAATTATCTTTGGTATTATTATTAATTTCACTATAGTTTGCCGTATTTAAGGAATGACAATTCTCTTGAAAAAGAAATAATTAAAAAGCCAATTTGTGCCTGAAAAAATCTACCACGTTCGAGTTTGAAAAATATTGTTCATATTTAAAGTTTTTCGATAAGTACATATCGAAGGTCATTAATCATGATTATTTGTTCACATACAGTCGTCCCTGTAGAACGCGGCTTATAGAACGCGATCTGCTATTCAAAGGTTGGCACAAGAGACACAAAGTAAATTAAAATCAAAAATCCGTAACAAAATAAAATTTAAATTCTAAAATTCAATATCTTTAACAACATAAAAGGATAAAATTATAAGTGCCAAAAAAATAAAATAAAAATTATACAGGTCTACGTTAAGATATTCAAATAGAATAGTAGAAAAAAAAAGAAAATTATTTTGTTTATTTAATAAAAAGGCAAAGCGTCAATTACCGATAACAATGTATTTCTCAAAAAGCAGCCAATACAACTACAGATTCTGGACTGCCTTCATCTCTACCTTCAACTTCATTTAAAATTTGAAAGAAACAATGTCTGTCTGAAAGGGTAAACTTTAATTTTAATTTAAAATCCAAAGGTTATTATATTTTAATATATTAAAAAATTTTTTATTCAAATTTTTTAAAGTTTGACATGTATATTTTTTCATTTAAAAACAACTAAACTTTTTTGTCCATTATAGATATGTAGAGTACTGTCTGTAAATTAATAAATATCCTACTAATTAAACTAGTCAATAAAATATGTTTATATACTGTTCTGTAAAAACTATTACTGCAAATTATTCAATTATAATTAAGATAAATCTAATACTTCTGCTATTTTATTCACCTTATACAAAGCTAAAAATTTTAAAATTATAAATTTTCAGATTCGTGGTTCTGGCGATATCGCCTATAACGCGGGGGTCAGAAACCTAACCCCCGCGTTCTACGAGGACTTATAGCAATTTTCATATTATTTTTTATGCATAATCATAACTGTGAAAATGACAAAAAATTTAGGTTAATTATAAGAAAAGACATTGAAAATGTAGAAAACGGAATATAGTTCGGCCGAACGGAACTTCCAAAAAAATCGAGGTCGCCGGAACCTGGTTCGGTACATCCCTAATATAATATATATAATATATTATTATATAGATATATATATATATATTATATATATATATATATATATATTTATATATCTATATATATATTAGATGAGCCGATATCAAGATTCGGTATCGGCCTATCGGCCAAAATACCGAAATATCTATTCTGACTACTACCGAACTATTCGGCCGAATATTGAGCTTTATATACAATAAATTAAAGCAATAAACAAAGTTATTAAATTTAAATTAAAATTTAGAAACTTATTTTCCAAAAAAAATAAAATTATAGCCAAATTTTGTACCAATATGCGAAATTCTGTCATTGTCAGAGCCATAACGCTTTGACATTTTTCAAATATTCTAAAATTCGACAATAGTGATACGGATAATGGACAAAACATGGTAGCTGGTATAGGAGAGTGGCTTGCTATCAATTTATGTTTTATTCACATGTTGCAACTATGCAATTCACATTCAATATTAGTCAGAAGTCTGTAAAGAGATTTATTTAACTGCAAAGCAATCCTCTGCATTCCACCATTCAGCAAAACGACAAGTTGCAAACTGAAGAAACTTTACAGATGCAGCCTGAATGTTCAAACAGCTAAATTAATTCAAAGACGTTTCTACTCGCTGGAACAGAACTTTATATGCTTAAAATAGTATTTAACAAAAAGTTCCACCATCCATTATACGCGCTGAATGGCAATCGAAAATGTTGACTATTTTCAGTGCAAAATTATCATTACTTAGCCATTGACAACATCACTAAAACAAGCATAAACGTGAAGTAAACGCCCAAGTGATCCCTTTCCATTTACGCCAATAATCTATTTTTTAATAAGCAATTAAAGCAAAAAAGCATCAGTGAATAATTAGACTCGTTGAAAGAGCTTAAGAAATCAGAAAAAATACTTTCTAAGTTTCTATGTGATAAAATCTTTGTTGTGTAGCTACTTTCTTAGATCTGCCATTCAAGCTAATATTTCAACATGAATCAGATAATCAGTAAAAAATATGGTCTGAGCATGGAAAAAAAACATGAAATTTAGCTTCTACTCTTCTGCTGACGATGTTCACTAGTGGGAGTGAAGCTGAGTGCCATTTCACTTCTTTAATGGATTGTTTAAAGAAATTGTGGCATCAAAATCGTCACACAGAAAAGAAAGTGAGAGTGAAAATAGAAAGTCCCATTCTTTGACGATTGATTTCATCGTACATAAAAGTAAAGCCACTACGGATAATTACATCAAGAAATTAAAAAATATAAGTTTGCCTACTTGACCAGTGAAGACAATATATTTCCTTTCAATTGGTGGAAAAAACACTGAAATAGTTTTATTGATTTGAAAAAACTAGCAATAAAAAACATTTTCAGCCCCACCGTCATCAGTCGAAAGTGAAAGACTATTTAGAACAGGAGGAAATATGAAGCTATTAAAAGTTTCTAAAGCTGGAAAATGGAGAAAACTGAATTGTAATTTTAACCTTAGAGCTTATATTCAAAAATTGAAGTTTTAGTTTAATATCTTTAACTACGAAACTTTTCAATTTTCATTTAATTATTTTGTAATATGTGGAATGTTTGCTATAGGTAAAATTATTCTACTTTTTGCTTATACTTTGTATATAACACTGGTAAAACATGAAATTTTTGGACGGGGTTTCGCAATGGATTATTGATGTGATGACTTCATCTCTC
>JABUQX010046832.1:0-35000 GCA_015478945.1 Trachelipus rathkii
TTTGCAGTCTTTTCTGGCGCGAAACTCTATCCTTTTGCAGAGAATATTGCTCTACGTTTTCCCGAACACGGTACTTTTGGGACTGCGAAATTGTTGGATCGGACGTTAAGGCTTTCTTTCTCATTCCCTTTAATATTTCTCATGGGGATTTTACTATGTTATTAAGTCACAGTTTGTCGCTAACTAGGTAAATAAAAGCTGCAATGTAAGTGGTTTGAACCCTTAACGCAAACTCCGCCACTTTTTCATTTTTTCGCATCTCTAACCTCCAAAACTCTTTTTTGTAAATCTATCTGCTCGGTTTTCCTTTTCCTCCTTTGCAACCAGCTTTTAACTAGCCACGTAGTGGATATTTGGACCTTAGCCTATATTATACTATAGTATTGTCCTTAGGTTACCGGACCTTCTAAGAAAATTGCTAGCGTCTACCGCCAAACGACTTTGCATTACCTAGTTGTTCCTGGGCATATCGTTCGATCTTCTGTAAATGCCTCAAATTCTGGACTTTTCCTTCCCATATTTTAAAGGTTTCACAGCCTTTATAATTACTCCTCCTAAATGACTTCATCACCTCCACCATCTCACCGGCCAAAACCGATAAATATCTTACTCACTGCCTTAGTATGTTCCACACCTGACTCTTCTAACTCCTACTAACCTTTTGAGCCATTTTTTCCTCCCTGGTCCAATTCACTCTCAGCTTCTTCTTCTTCTTCCGCTGTAGAACTTCCATCGAAGGTGTATTTTCTTTCCGCCCTCCTTCTCCCTTTCTTATTCTTCCTCTTTGACCTGTTGCTACTGTGCTCATTTGTTACATCAATACATCAAATGGGTCACTTGTTGCCCTCTCTGAACTACTTTCCTCATCTGTTTCATACCGTGGTGACTTCTTTGGTATATTCTTTTGTTTAACGCTTTGATCACGGGTCATCCTCCAATTTTGGTAGGCCTGATCCTCGATCCTCACTCTATTTTTTATGTTAAGACCTCCTTTAGGATCAGTCTTTTGTCCTGTCTGGGTAACTTCTGTTACCTCACTCTTCTGTGCTGTGACTATCGGTTCCTCCTCTGTACGTGTGGGTCCTTTCTCTTCGAAAACACCTCTGAAATATTCCCTCTAATACCCGTCAAACATTCGATTCAGTATCCAAGTTTCATCTGTTCCGCATGGCAACTTGGAACCTTCCAAGTTGCTCAATTGAGCCTCAGTTTCTCGGTGGGCTGCTTGGTCTCCTCCATGTTAACTCAATCCACTTGCCTCTCATCTCAGTTTCCCATTTTAATTAAATAATATAAATAATTCAATAACGGGAGAAGGGGCAATGGCCTCCTTCCCCCCAAAATAAAAAAAAAAAAAAAAAAAAAAAAAAGACAAAAAAAAAAAAAAAAATATCTATATATATATATATATATATATATATATATATATATATATATATATATATATATATATATAATATATATATATATATTATATATATAGTATATATCATATATATATATAAATATTATATTATATATATAATATATATATATAAATTCCGTCTATTTTTCTCCAAAATGGAGTTAAAGAAAAATACAAAAAATTTCTCCTTATGTTCTTTATACGTTCCTAATGATCTGGACTCCTCCTTGCTTACAATTGACCCGTGAAAAATTTCCAAGAGAGAGGAAATATTCGCCGTCCTTCCTCCTTTCCTTAACCAATTGTCAAGTACCCGACAAAAGAGGAAAAGAAGAAGAAATCACTGAGCCAAAATATATTCAAAAGAAAAAAGAACAAAAAAAAAAAAAAAAAAAAAAAAAGAGAACTTATAAACTTCTTGATTAATTACAACTAGAAATTCTCTAATAACCAAAAAAATAACAATGCTTGTTATTTAATTCTACTGTTTCACCCAAAAAAAAAAACAAAAGTTATATACCTTCAATTTGGAAAAGCAAAAAAAAAAAAAAAATTTCGATTATGTTACCAAAAAAAAAAAAAAAAAACCAATACCCTATATAGATTTTATAAAACAAAATTTTTTTTTTTTTCTTTTTTAAAACCAAAACATAACCAACAAAGAAAAACCAAAACCTAAACGAACAAAACCATTGACCTCCTCTTCTCTTGTTCACCACCGGTGATTGGTCCTCTTGTAAATTTTGTACGAGCCACCAGTGAAATATAATAGAACTTGCGGTCCTACTTCTTTGTTGTTTATATTGAAATAATTTCGAGTTTTTCTTTTTCATTTTAGTTGTGATTTTCTCCTTTTCTGCTGCTGCACAGGACGAACGAAGGTTAAGTGTCGCGGTTAACGTTTTTTTATCCTTGATACCAGGGGGACTATCCTGTGTTTATGTTTTATTGGTGTGAGACAAAGACAAAAGCAAAAAAAAAATGAAGAAAATAAAGAGGACTTAATATAAGTGGGAATTTGTAAGAGAAACACCGGTTGTTAGGAAAGAACTTATTGTTTTTTTCTTTCGAAATTATATTTTTCCATTGTTCGGACATTGTTATAACTATAAGAGTATATGCTTTCAATGTAATTGCTGTTCACATTCATATTGGAATGAATAAAAAAAAAATAGAGTACAATACAAATAATAAAAGATTTAAGACGATTAGCTGAAAACAGAAAAAAGTTTGCAAAAGGCAAGTAATCCCCCAATCGTATTCCCAGTTCTCATATGCCTCTTCCAGTTCATCTTTTAATTTTTTTTTTAATAGAAAAAATATGAATTAACTTTTAAAAATGTATTTACTAAACACCCTCATTCAGACCCTAAGAGCGAGTAAAATTAATTTGGCAGCAAACTTTAACCTCATAATCTTAGTTTTATGCCTCTTTTTTTCATAAACAATATTTGACTCCGATTTGTGTTTTATCCGATTGTAATTTATATATAAAGATAGAATATATATTTGGTGATATAAAACAATTTAGCAAATAATTCTAGATTATATATAAGTTGTGGTGTGAGTGTGTATTATATAGTATGGATTTTTAATTGATGATAATTGTTGGAATTATTACCAAAAAGTACCCGTGAGTTACTTACCGGGTTGATAAGTTAATATACAGCCATACCCTGGCTGCATGTGTAAAACCCGTCAGATTATGATTCAGACCCTTTTTATATTTAAAGACTACCTCTATTATACCCCGGATAGTAATATATATTTATATAATGATATTATGTGTGGGATGCTACCATTTCATTTCTCTATCTCTTTGAACTAAAATATGAAATTGCAATCTTTCGCATATTATTCAGAAATTATTGCTGTTGCTTCAATATATTCCTCAGAAAACTTCGGTGCTTTACTACATTTGCATCCCGGATTATCAACAACCAAAAGATGCAGTCTTTGCGAGGCTCTAATTAATCTTTTCTTTTGTAGAAATTGCAACAATCCTTCATTACAACCTCCTACCTCACACTGCTTTATTTTATTAATTTTGCAAATTTTCTAACCTTGGTATTTCTCGTTAGCTACACGTTGCTAATTTGTCTTAAGGCCTACATACTTCGTTGTCTTAACTGTTCTGCTAAAAAACTGTGCTGTTTGCTCAAAACTTTTCCCTCTAATTCCACTTTTGACGATTCGATAGCTATTTTTCCTTCTCCACTCCACTTCAGCCTAATTTTAAAATGTTATTTCGCATTATCTGAGCTTAACACTAAGAAGGTGGGAGGAGGAGTGCTGAAGTTATCCCTCCAGTTGGTCCTTCAGAAAACTTGTTGCTTACGAGCTTGACCCTGCCTGGTAACCTTGCTTCCTCCATACCTATAAACTCTCAACCTCTTCTTCTTCCTGCGATAAGAATGCATTCATTCCCCAGCATATGCTGAAGAAGCCCGGACTCCAGCCAAACAAATCCAAACTATCGTTTCTCATCGCTTTATCCTATTGTTCTTACTTTCAGCTTCCGAAAAGCTTTCTCAAAAAAGCTTAGTAACATCTTAAATTTCTTAATCTTATATCTCTGATTGCAAGCATGGCTTCTGTAAGGACCACTCGACTGGTGATCTTCTTTCCTTTCCGAATCTTGGTTCTCTGCTCTTCCTGATTTTGGTGAATCTGTGGCGCTAAGACTATCGGAGGCTTTTGATAAAACTCTGGCACAGAGACTTTTTAATATGTCTAAACTTCCCACTTTTCGGTATTTTTCTTCGTCTTGACTTTCGTTCCAGTTCGTTATTTTCGCTTATTGTTTTAGGAGAGCCACATTATCCTTTAAATTGTATCTCATTAGTGTGTTCGCTCAGAAAATTTCTGTTCTATCCCAAACTCTGATTTTTTCTTTTGTATATTTTTTTTTTTGCATCAATGATCTATCTGTTACTGTGTCTCCTCTCCGCTCCTAGGCTGACAACAACATCATTCATTATTATTCATCCCATTTTGAAAGACGACTCATTCAACAGCAAATAAATGATGCTAGGAGGATTGCCTTGAAACAACAGACGTCTGATCTTTTTGATACCTATAGTTGTGTTAAAGGAAACTTGGTTGTTTTCAATGCCTTAATAACTCAGCTTCTTCATTTATCTACTTGACATAATCTTTCACACAATTAAAATATCTTCTTTGAAAACACAATTCTAACTTCTGTTCCTAATATTCTTGATATTTTCTTTTCTCGTGATCTTTATTAGAAGGTCTTCGGAACTTTTTCTCACCATCTCAGTTGCTAGCTCTACATAATGGCGTTGTTCGTCCTTCTATAGAGTATGAATCCCATATCTGGGATGATTCAACACATATTGCCCTCCTTGATAAAGTGTGGTCTAGGGCTTGTCGACTCCTTAACTCTCCCTATCTAACTAACTCTCTCCAATCTTTCTTGCCTTCACTCTCCTTAATCTATTGTTATAATAATTGACATTGTTTTTTTATGTTTTTGTTTTTTAATTATCCAGTCATGTAGCTCCTCTTATGAGGAAGAAGTTCCTACGTTACTCGTATTTCAAAGACAGTCTCTTCCATACTCCTGGCTCAACTTTATGACCCAGGACTTAACTGCTATGCTTCAATCTTTACATGTACTCTGACTGGGAAAGTCTTGGAAATGCTTTCCTCCCCATTTATTTACTATCTAAAAATATATATATATATATAGTTTCTATTATTATATATAAAATAAGTATATATATTATTATATATATATATATATATATATATATATATATATATATATAATTAAGGATGTATTAGCTATGTGCTTTCATTCTTAGAGAACTTTTTTTATTAGTTTTTTATTCGAAAAAAACAAAAACAAAAAAAACTATTTTTTTTAAATGGTAATTAAATTGTGCTTTTATAAGAACGCAATCAACCCTGCATATATATAAATATATCATATACTATATATATATATATATGATGATATTATATTTTAAAATAAAGTATAATATATATAATATTAACGGTCTATAATATATATATATATACTATATATACTATTACTATTAAATATAATATTATTATATATATAATATATATATATATATATTATATATATATATATATTTATATTATATCCATACAATTATATATCCTAATATTATTACACAATATATATAAAATATATATATACTCATATATATTGTTATATATATATTTATAGTATATATATAGATATATATATATATATATATATAATATAAGTATATATTAATTCTTAACCTCCATTATCCTCATTCTCTGTTTAATTTATCTCTTACTTAAATAAAAATAAGTTTATGAGAAAAAAAAAAGCGAATATTTTCTGAAATATATTTTTTTAGTGTATATGGCACCCCCTCATAGCGATGAGTGTCTCCTTTTAATTTCGTAGGCGGCAACCAAATCTTCTTTATTTTTGATGGCACCCATAGACGTTTTTAACTCTTTTTCTAAAGGTCATATGTCAATAAAATAAAGGCCAGTCGATATCATAAGTAAATTGTACTTGAAATACGATCAATCATAGGGAGTTGGTAGAGCAGCTACAGTGGGATTATAGGTAGAGCCGCAGAGTCATATGGCATAGGGACCTTAAAATGTTAAAAAGTTACAGCTAAAGCTAAAATGTTAGAAATTCGAAGTTAATAGCTAAAAGTTAAAATGTTTAAAAAGTTAGAAAGCTCTAAAGTAAAAAGTTTAAAAAGTTTTAAATCTATAAACGTTGAAAAATCAAATTTGGTCAAAGAGAAAAAAATATATACTCGCACTTACTGTATGTATAAATAGGCACTAATTTTTACGCATCTCTATATGGAAAAAATAAAATTACTCAATTCATTGTTACTAATCAAAGGCGATTTTTTTTTTAATGAGATTTTTTTTTTGGGGCCTGATGTGATTCGCAGCCTTCATAAAATTTGGTCCGTGCGATAGTTTGAGCTCAAATATTTGCTCCCATTTCCTCTTCAACCGTCCACACCTTCTTCTTTGATTAGTGTGGTGTAGGTGTGTTGTGTATGTGTGTTGTGTGTGTGTGTGTGTGATGAGAGAAAAGAGGAAAGAGGAGAGGATGTAGAGGAGAAGCAGAAAATACGCAACTCAAAGATGGTGAAAATACTTTGCATCAGTGAGGTACAGAACAGGAGCCCTTTTACTTTGCAACTTTAAAGCTTTATATTCCGCTTGTAAAAGAATACTAATCCCAGAACTCCATATCTAAAAACACTTTCTCATGGTTAACTTGTCAAGGAGTTGCCATTAATTAAGCTGTCAATAATTCGTCTTCTTTCATATAAGGCTGAGTTTAGTAGAGTTTGATAACGATCTATAGATGAGTTGTTTAATCTTTAGTGATATTTTTAATAGTACGTAGAAAATGTAATCGGTTTAATGATACCTCTGATGGTTAAATATTTTTTCTATGACGAAATGCAATGAGATTTTAAAAGTTTAATTTATAAGCAGCATCTCCCGTCAGCAAGGTTGCCTAATTATTAATAATAAAAATCCTACAGTTGTAAGAATTTTAAATTCTAAAATTCATTTAAACAATTGTAAATCAAGGAATGGGAAAAATATGGCTCCTTATTGATTTTTTTTTTTTTTTTTTTTTTTTGTTTTTTTTTATTTTTTTTTTTTTACATTTAACACCAACCGTTTCAGCGGGCAGAGCTTCGTATTCAAGGAAGGTGGGTGTACTCAATTATATTAGGTACTCGAATTAATCACATTTTATTTTTAAAGAAAGAGATAAATTATTGCTAGAAACTTTTTTCAAAAACATCAACAAAAGTTTGTTAGAAGGAAAAAAAAAGAGAAATTTGGAGGAAATATCAATTAATGTTTTTTTGAAAAATAATATAATTTTGTGGTTTTCAATATATTCATTTTTTTATTACATAGCTTACGAAAGCAATTCACTAAAAGCAATAGAATAGATTTAATTCTTAAATCTTCAAAGTTATATTATAAATATTATTATTATTATTATTATTATTATTATTATTATTATTATTATTATTATTATTATTATTATTATTATTATTATTATTTATTTTTATTATTATTATTATTTATTTACTTATTTATTTATTTATTTACTTATTTATTTATTTATTGTAATTATTATTATTATTATTATTATTATTATTATTATATTATTTATTATTTTATTTAGGATTACTCTATATTATTTATTTACTGTAGTTTATTTATTTATTTACTTCTATACTAATTTATTTATTTAATTTTTTTATAATATTACGATTATTAAGTACAGATATGACTTTATTATTATTATTTAATATTTATTTTATTTTATTTTACTTATTTATTTATTATTATTTATTATTATTTATTTGTTATATTATTATAAACATTTATTAATTATTATTATTATTATTATTATTATTTAGTTATTATATTATTTAATGTATTATATTATTATATTGATTAATTATTATTATTATATTACATCTATTCGTGACTACATTTTTAGTCTGTATTTTTATAACCTCGGCGTCAATTGCAGATCGGCGCCGACCCAATCGCTGCGTCATTGTTGGAAGATTTCTCCATTTTGTCATACAACACCATCATGTATGCTGCATCTTAAATATTATTATTATTATTATTATTATTATTATTATTATTATTATTATTATTATTATTATTATTATTATTATTATTATTATTATTATTATTATTATTATTATTAATTAATATATAATAAATATATATATTTCTTATATGTTAGTTATTATTATTATTATTCTTATTTTTATTATTATTATTATTATTATTATTATTTATTATTAATTATTATTATTATTATTATTATTATAATTATTGAGACTTAAGGGATCAAAAATTTTGATCGGTAGGATAATTACTATGGGAAGAATCTCCTATTTATGTATTGCAGTGAATTCCATTTCGTAGATTTATCCGCAACAGCATCATTTAAAAAAGGGAGAGCAGTGGGAGTCATATTTTTGATTTGTGAAGGAAGCGTGATGAGCTTGGGATTCGGAAGCTGAATTGTCAAAACTTTTCCAACTTCTTGTAACGTTTTTCAAGCCTCATTCAGGAAGGGGTATTCACCCTGTCAATGGAACTGGCACCTTCATCCATCTTTTCTCTAAATTATTATTTCTCCTGGAGTTCTCGGATCATTAGTTCCTGTGTCAATCTTATGGGGGTTAGTAAAAGCAATGAAATGGAAGGGCCGGGTTGATCCCTGTCCCTGCTTTGTGTATTAATGAGAAGAAATTCTTCATTTGCACTGAATTAGACAAAATATCCACACTTCATCCTTTACCAACTAGATATCACTCACCGTAGATAGTATAATTTCTGACGTCAAAGCATATTTTGATATTCCAAATTATTGAAAAGGACGGATTAGAAAATGTTTCTGTTTTTCAGTTTATTTTAGTTGAAATTTTATTTTTTATTAAAAATATTCGATAAAACATTACATAAAACTCTCATCTGGTTGATTTTATTAAAATATTTATTTTCCTTTAATTTGTAATTTTGATTGTAATATATTTTTTGTTCAAATAAATTCCAATAAATAAATTCATGCCAACACCTATACCCTTCCTACAAAAAAAAAAAAAAAAAAAAAAAAAAAAAATTCACTCCTTAGTTCCTCATCTCATCTTCTCATTTCTTATATCCCAGTTACTTTCAATCAGTCCAATTCCATACTACTCACCTTTCTATTCTAAATATAGTCTGGAGGTTATACTATATATATAATACTATATTATATATATATATATATAATATATATATATATATATATTATATATAGTAATATATATATATATATATATACTATATATATATCATTATATATATGAGATATATATATATATATATATAATATATACAAGGAAGTTACGGTAGGTGTTTTTTTGGGGGGGTCAGAACCCCCTCCCCCGAAATTATGACTTGTCTAACGGTGAGTCTTCAACTCAAGCATACACCAAATGCTAAATTCTTTACTTGAAGGTCAGTTTATTGTAAAACTTTTTGTCCTTTACAAAGTCTTTCATCCACTTTAGGACTATCTAAAATAGTTCAAAAAGTCGATTTTGATTTAGTAGGAAGCATTGTGAACTACATTTGTAATCTTATAGCCGTTTTGAGATGAATGGGCGGTTCAAATTCAGAATCTGTTTAAAAGCACTCTTGAAGAAGTTACGTGCCTTGCTCGAAATTTAATTGTAAACGATTTCGATCCCCGAAGCTGCTTTCTCGCCAAATTGAAAGTATCGTGGTTTAAATAATATTGAAACCATGAGCATTATTATAGACAAATGGGTGTTCATACCATTTTTGGATAAAATTATAAGAATTTAGAAGAGCGATTTCAAAAGCATAAAGCACTTATTGTCCGTTCTTCAGAAATTTATATCACCACGATATTTTGCTGATAAGTTTACGTTTTCTGCACTCCAAATCCTGTTGCAGATTTTATGAAAAGTTTCTTCCAAGTCCAGGAAACTTGGAAACTGAATTTGAAATTGTGGAGACAGAAATGAGATGAAAAAAGTTGTGATGAAAGACCATGCACTTGGCAATAGATGCATTGTCTAGGTTGTAATAATACTATTTCTTCCCAAATATATGGGATAGCTACTAGCAAATATTAGCAACTCTCCTGTTTCAACCGCAACACCTAAAGATCATTTTCAACATTAAGGCGTTTAAAAACGTACTAAGAAACTCAATGGGACAAGATCGTTTGAACAGGTTCTAGCTTTTACTTTAAAATTCACAGGGAAAATCGAAGTAGATCCAGCTGGCAGGGAATTACAATTTTTTTCGCAAAAAGTCCCAGGAGAGAACATTTTGTACTATAAGCGTAAATTTTGCTCATTTATTCTTATATATATATATATATATATATATATATATATATAAGTATATTATATATATATATATTATATATATATATATATATATATATATATATATATTATATTTATAATATATTATATAATTAATATATAGATATATATATATATATATATATATATATGTTTATATATAATATATATATATATATATAATAATACTTATATAGTATATATAATATATATATATATATATATTATATATAATATATATATAGGTTACTCAAAAATATAACTATCTATATATATATATAGATAGCTATATATTTTAAATGCTTTAGTAATATAACTAGAGGGATTGATTATCCTAATTTATATATATAATGATATATATATATATTAATATATATATATACCTAATACACTATATATATATATATATATAATATATATTAATTATATATATATATATTATATATATATAATTATATATATTATAAACGGAGATATAAA
Source organism: Trachelipus rathkii (assembly GCA_015478945.1). NCBI lineage: Eukaryota > Metazoa > Arthropoda > Malacostraca > Isopoda > Trachelipodidae > Trachelipus > Trachelipus rathkii. The sequence continues at coordinate 10,825 of JABUQX010046832.1, forward strand.
ATTGGTGAACCCCCCCCAAAATTTTTGTGGACATAAGTTATCAAGTATATTATATAATTTCATTGCTACATTATATGTCTATTAGCTACTTTCGATACTTAATTATATATTAATTAATAATTTTTGCAGTAATATAAAGATATATATATATATACATATATATATAGAATATATATATATATATATATATATTATATACTATCGCTATTAAATTGTTTCCTAGGGAACTTGAATATGTATTAATTGAAACGGGAAGACTAGAGGATAATTATATCCCAACATCTACTTCTATAATTTAATTGATTCAACAGAGATTTGGTTTCTAAAGCCTTTCTTGAATCCCAAAGTGATTTTTCAAAAACAATATATTTATAGTTCTGCACACTTGCCACTAGGGAGCAGAAATGCCTCATATTTACAAAGTTAAAAGTAAGTAAAATTATAGTCTTAAAATTTCATATTTACAAAAATAAATAAGTAAACTAAATAAAAAAAAAACTTATCTGTACATATCACAATTAATATAAACTAACTAAAATATTATACAATACTCAAGGTAAACTTATATTAATAATAATATACCTGTTTTTGCGAGATATTATAAATTAATTTCGAGTGAGGAATAAACAATTGGTTAAAAAACTATTATATAATAGTAACTTATCTATCCAAAATGTAACTGTTAATGAATGCTTAGATTGGTTAATTGAAAATTTAATATGATTTGGAAATATTCTTTTTTAAAGTCTTTGAAAATAAAAGTTAATATTTTTTAAACAAATAACATACAATTAGTGAAAATTTTAAAGTATAAATTATGATTAACAATAACAATAATATATATATATATAATATATTATATATATATAAATATTTAAATTAATAATAAATAATAATTAAATAATTATAAATAATAATTAATATAATATAAATAATATATAATAAATATATAATAATAATATATATTATTATATATAAATAAATTATATATTAAAATTTATATATAAATAATTAAATTAAATAATTATATATAATATATAAAATATAAATTAAAATTAATATAATCCCCCCTGCACTACCTTATATATATTATATATATATTATATATATATGTATACTAATATTATATATATTATATAATAAATATAGTAATATTTATATTATAATATATTTTATATTATAAAAGGTAATCCTCACATACATAATACATACATAATATATAATATAATAATATATAATTATAATTAAACTTACTATAGGCATCATCCATTTATCTTTTATGTATAACCCTCTAATATATATTATATAGTATTATATTATAATTTAATTATATTATATATCAATTTGGTACGCAAATAATATATATATATAATAATTAATAATACTATATATATATATATATATATCTAGTACTTCTAGTATATTATTAATAATCCTATATATATATACCTATATAATATTGTATAATTATAGTATATATATACGAGTATATATAGCTTTATAATATAATTTATATTGTTCTATATATTCGAAATAAATGTTATACTTAATCCTAATAAATTTTAAAGTTTAAAAAATTACCTTATAGCATATATATAAACAATTGTAACTATATATATATAAGATATTATATATATATAACATATTTACTATATATACTTAACTTATATAACTGATTATAACTATACTACCTATATCATACTACTACTTACTAAATATATTAATATAATTATATATAAATTATATATAGTATTAAGAATAGTGATGAAAAAGTTCAACGACTAAACGCGAGTAAGTGAATTAATGAAATAACAAACTACATCTCCAGGGTGAAAGACTCTGTATCAGCTTAAACATATGTTCTTGAATACAAATAACATTTTTTGGATGTAATTACAATATGATCGTTACAATCAGATGAAATATAAAAAAGCGATTTGAAGTTAACGTATTCTTATGTTATTATTTAACTGTTTAAAATCATTGAGTTTATGAGCAAATATTAAAAAATAATATTGCTAATTATTTATTTACCAAATATTTTAACACGTCGAAAATGAGTGTATTTAGAGCAAATCATATTCAAACAAACTTTCCCTCTGAGTGGTTAGAGAACTTATTGATAACCTATATATAAAAATGTCTCTGTAGATGCTCGTCATTATGTTGAAAAGAAGTTAACTTCAACAAAAAAGTTTGAGGTACTGAATTCCTTGTAAATTTTGTGATGAGTGGCGAGTGTTAGGTGGGAAGGGGTTCATATTCTAGAAAGCTCTTCTCGCCAGAAAAGGCCCTTCGGGTATTGGCCTTTTCAAATAATAAAAAGAAAAAAATTAAATTGGTTTCCTTTCGCGTCTTTCTCTCTCACAAATATTTTTTCTAATATTAGCGGAGATTAGCCAGGATTAGGCGGGTCCCCTCTCTCTCAAGCTAATTCAATCAGTAAAGATGTTTAACTAGCGTGCTCAACGGTGCTTGTGTCACATGTGAGTTGCCTTTTTACGGTTGTGTGTGTTGTGTGTTGTGTGTGTGTGTTGTGGTGTAGTGGTTTCCAAACACTATGCTACGAGCTTCTGTGTGGTTGTGATGTGTACTTGTGTGCCCTGAGTGTGAGAGAATGTAGTCAGCACATGGGTGAGAGATGAGGAGGACATACCTACAACACCACATGCACAGAGCAAAAACAGTAAGAGAGTCTAATAATAAAGAGAGAGATTGATAGAGTAATAAGAGAGATAGAGAGATGAGAGAGAGAGATATGAGATTATATAGATGAGTATAGAGAGAGATATATATATATATATATATAGATGAGATAGTAGAGATTGCAAGTATATTTAATAATTAAATTAATAAAAATAAAATATATATATTAAATGAATATTCTATAGTGTGAGTATAAGCTGAGATGCAAAATGAATGCATGGCATTTTATTATCAAATTAATAAAATTTTAGAACCCTTAATGACATAATACTTTATTCCACGAGAACACTTTTTCTTGTTTTCCAATGTATTTTCTAAAAACCTAAAATAAACACTGGAGCAATAGCGTTAGTATTTTTGTGAATAAACAATTTATATATAGGCAATAAATAATTTTCAGTTTTATGTTGGATTGTAAATATTGTTATTCTTTTTCATTTGTACATATTTGACAAATGTTTAGATCTTTTTTAATTATTAATTATTTTCTACATTATGAATTCAAAATAATATTAATAATAGTAAGTTTTCCAATCCTTTTCTGTATTTACACTAATACATTTATATAGTCCTACGACAATATCTATATTATATATATATAATATATTAATCTATTCTAATTTTATAATAGGTATTATAATTATATATAATATATATATATATAATTATTAATTAATATAATTAATATTAATATTTATACATATCAATATATTATACATATTCTCCTATAAAACAATCGATATATTAATTAATATATATATATTATGTATTATATATATATATACTCTTAATACTTGTATATTAATTTTAGTATTTAATGTTTTCTATATCTTAAATCCCTATTTATATCTTTTACACTTTTTCTACTTATAAATCTACATTATTATTATTTATTATTTGTAGTCTGATATATTTTATCTCATTATTTAAATACTGATTTTCACGTTATTTTATATTAACATGCACAGTCTAAACGTTGTCAATCGAATCAGTCATCAATTTGTTTGGTTCTAATTTCGATTTTTTTCCCAACACTAGTTTGGCAATCCACTATATTATTTTATTAAAATTAACTTTCATCTTATATCTGGCTAAAGTGGATTATGTATTATTCCTATTCGTATTATATTCATTATTTTACCTTATATGAATAATGTCATTATTATTGTTTAGTTCATTTTATTTTATCTACTCTCTTTAATATACTTATTTTTAGTGCGTGATTTTTAATTTTCATATACCTCTATTAATCATTATTAGTCTAATATAGTTTTCCAATTTGTTCACTGTAATGTCCATAAAAAATAGAATTTTACTTATTATATTATTATTATTATTATTATTATTCACTCCTATTAATATATTTATATATTATATTTTAACTCAATACTCTTTTATGATTGAGTAATTCCTACGTTTATATTATTCAGAAGCGAGAAGTGATGGCCGCAGTTAAAGGTGTGTCTCAGTACAAGGTATAAACTGGGTAATTCCTCACTTATGCGAGAGTGTTTACGCTTATTAAGCTGTACTTTATTACCTAAATTAAAAACTTAGGCGTTTAGTCGTTTAAACTGGAACGCACGCCATAAATCCGTATTTTTGTCTTACATATTTTTAGAGAATTTCTTCATACACTCTTCATCTGTACGAAAATTACTTCTCGAAATAATTCAAGAGTGAATAGACATACGCTCCTCCAAGTTATTAGTGGGAGGAGTTCTCGCATCATATTATAAGCGCTGTGATATTGCACAGAGTATTATTTGAGATGATAGAATGCTCGCTTTATGCAACATAGCTTGACATAATATATCAATACGAAATCTAATAGGTATTAATGCGCCTTACTGAGAATTAGGGCAATCTAATCAGTTGAGCCATTTAGCTTACTTGCTAAGTGTTTCCCAGACAAAATGAAAATTCCTATATATAATAACCTTTATGATCATTACTAATTTAAATTGCTTGAATATTGTCATCACTCACAACTGTTTACTCGGCCACTGAATTACACTCTTTACGAACAGAAAATAGTTCACACCTGAGCGTTTTTCTCTGCTGCTAAAATAAATCTATGTGTGATCTATGTATTTTTTTCTATACATTTATTTATCATAAAATTTTAAGTTTATTGAGGTTGGATATATTTTAATTTTTGATAGTTTAACTACGTTAGATACATTTCTGTGACCTACTTCATTTGAATCTTAAACTCATCTTAAGTTTGAAGTCACATCTTTCTGTTACAGTCATCACATACTAGTAACATATCATCTATAATATACCAACCACTCAAGACTAACCTACACAGGCGACAGAGACGTTCTTGCAGGACACTCTAATCACATTCTTTGTCCGCGCATTTCTCAGTCCGCCTCGCGTGCAGGTTCCAAATACCCTTCGCCATTTATTAGGCCTTAGGTGATATTACCTATCTAATCCTTATAAAAATATCCATTTGTTCAAAACTCCGCCATTCTACATCTACTATATTAATTGTACTATCCGTATCTATCTCGGCTCTCTTGCTCCAAGAAGCCAAACATTACTATCTCCGTCTCTCTCTCTTCTCCTTCTTTCTATTCTTCTCTCTACCTTCGATTCTCTTTTTCTATTCTTTTTTTTTTTCTCTATCTCCTTTCGCGTCCTTCATCTTCGTGCTGCGTGTCTCTACTCAGGTCGATCCATTCATCTTCTCTGTTCATTAAAGCAGGTGTAATAATTAATATAAAATTACCTCCTATTATAGACGGTATATATATATATATACCTTAAAAGTACCAACGAATAAGTATTGAGAAAATCGTGTATTTTCGGTAGGACGTGTACTAATTATATAACTTCACTTTCATCACTACGTATATATACTGATGGACGTCACTCTCGGAGCCCCCGTCACCTACTTGATCAGTCCTAAATCCACGAGGGTTATATTCATCATGCTTACTCAAAAATGTATTTGGAACGAGAAGAAAATATATAATATATATATATATATTAATATATTTATCTTTTTGTACCTTACCTTTTTGAAACTTAAGACTGAAGGCTCCGTTATATACAAATGAAAAAATATTATATATAGATATATATATATATATATATTATATTCATATATATATATATAAAGTATATATATATATATAATAATATAATATAAAATATATATTATATTTATATATAATATATATATATTATATATATATATATAATATTAATATATTATATATATAATGAAATTTATATTACCTATTTGAGATATAACATTATGAATATAATAATTATATCATTAATTATATATACTATATATATATAATATACCTATTATATATATAATATACTATATATATATTATAATATATATATATATATTAATATATTATTATATATATATATTATATTATAGTATATAATATATAATTATATATATAATTAATATATATATAATATTTTTAATATATATATCTATATATATCTATATATATATATTATAATATATATATATTTATATATATATATATTATATATTTATATAAATATATCTATTATCAATAATAATATACTAATATATATATACATATATATATATATTATATATATATAATATACTATATATATTAATATATATATATATATATTAATATATATATTATATCTATAATTTAATAATATATATATAGTATTAACTATATTATTATTTATATATATATATAGATATATAATATATATATATATATGGAGTTTATCGAATACAAATAGATTTATATAAACAGTGAATATTTATAGTGTGTTATTTGATCAGACTTTAGTCAACTATAGTCGAGATTCTGTGCGCTAATATGTTAATATTATTATAATATAATGTACTTCTCTTTGTAATGCGTTAGACAAGAGGCTTATGAGCATAACAATCCCTATTACTCTAAACTCTCCTGCTCTTAACCTATTCACTAAATATTTTAATATTTAACGTATTGCAGTATCCTCAATGTTGACATTGTACTTCGACAGGAAGTCAATAACTGTTGTTTAGATATAAAATGATCTAATACTTAATTAATTTATTATTCTATAATTTGCTATTGAAAGGTGGAGTAGCATAAAAACTTATTAATTATTATATATTAGTGCAATTAAACACTCCGTTTTTACGCCAACACGTCTCGTATGTGAAAATCTTGAATCGCCTAACTAACGATGTTCTATGGCCTTTAAAATCTTTTTCATTCCCTGCTTTTATTTTTATATTACAATATTCTTGTGTGATTTTATCTAGTTATATCATTAGCTCCTCCATTAATATTTAGGAACAGTAATTTTTACTCGTCCTTTGGATCTATATATAATGTCTTTAACTACTTCTTTCATGTAGATACTAACTTTACTTCTTTAATATCCATATAATGTCGATGAGCTCTTACTATATTTATGACATATTATCTAAACGTACACTTTTAACACTGTAGTGGTTTGAGCTCCTCTCATCAATTGATTGCATGGCAGGGAGAAGGCCAGAACACTTCATAATAATTCTCAACGATTCTGAACAGTATAATTAAAGGAGGTAGGTAAACTCATATATCAACATGTTCTCCAATATCCGCCTCATTAACCAATTCTATTGAAACTAACGTAGATCTTGATAGTTTCTAACCCTAAACTTAACTTAGTCTATCATATACGATGAAGTTACAAGAGAAAACATCCAGGCACACATTTTATTTGTCATCGCTTGTATTCCCACAACAGTACATCTTGAGGACAAGTCCTGTTCCTCTCACTATTTTTTAGCAAGGTAACGATCCTATCTCTGCTCTGACACAGCAAGCGCCTACCACTTAATTCCCTACTTATGTAAAACTTGGAATACGCGCATGGCCAACTTTAAATCCTGCATCGTCTGCGACAGAGTTTGTAGAGTTTCATTTGTTTATTACATTTTTTTTCCAAAGCTAAGTATACTACCATCTTAGAAGTCGAATCAATGGCACACTGCTTTGCTGCGGTCCAGACTACTGGGATAGCATATCGGTCCATCTCGCCTCTGAACATGGAAAGAATAGGTGAGGAGAAAACGCCAAGTAGCTGTTAACTCTTTCATGAATTGTCCGTGCATCCCAACGAGAGTGATAGCATGTAGTAGTAGACTCCCATATAATACTTATAGCTCTTAAGGAGTCTTTTCCCATTCGTCACTCCAACAAGAGATTGACAGGAATGGCTACGCGAATGGGAGAGCTTATAGTTTGTTCTCGCTTGCCAATATCAAGGAATAGGTAGTTTGGAGTTCCAAGGGGATGATGAACAACGTGGGGGGGTGGAAGACAAAGTAAATGAAAGGGATATACACTAATGAAATTAATTTTAAAATATTCATTAATGTGCTGTCCACAAAAACACTTGATAATTTTTTAGTGGAAGAGAGTGGGGGGGGCAAATGGGGGATAGTAGAGCGTTAAATGATAATGGCTGGTGCATTTATAACCATAGTAGTAGAAGAAAACAAGAACTTCTGCGTTCTGGCGCGTTATGTATTTAAAGACAATTGGTACATCGTTAATTTGTCAAATTCCATCGTTCGGAATTGTGTGACAAGAGAATACTCATTTCGACAGGCCTCAAGCGAGTGTTCTCTTTACTAAAAGAGGGGGTTCATGTAAGCCCAAACTCTGCTTTGGATTTTAGAACACTCTCTAATACTTAAAAATTTAGGACTGATCCTCTCTATAGGCAAAACATCTATTAGAACACAACATTTGTCAAATCTTGTTGCGTTTCCCATATATTATCTGTCTCATGCGATGGTTCTTGTAGTCTACCTTCTTGCGTTTCTGTAATGGCAAATCTCGGTGTGGTCTCTACACATATATATCTAATTCTAATACATTTGTAAGTTATCCTCCTCGTCCTCCTCCTCCTACTCCTCCTTCTCAGGATGTCATAGTCGGTGGTATCATTAAACGCCTACGATAGAATCCTAACAATGTCGTGTTGCTCAATAGATGAGTATTCCTGGAATATAACCTTATGATAAACGCACACCCTTATAGAGAAAGGAAGGAGGGATAGAATGTCATACCGAGAATAGCTATTTTACGCTCCCCGTGCTTCTTGAGGGAGTGTACTCTGAGCTGGCGCCGTCCTCGTTCAACTCTACTCACTATGTCTTATATAATTAATATTATATATACTTTCTCACAATAAGTTAAGCTAAGAAGGTCATCATATGTCAACCGTGATTTCCGTGAAAATAAGGTAGTCGCTTACTGATCCTATTCAAACTATCGCCTCATAGCTTACCACTTGTATTTCTTAATCTAATAAATCTTTTCGAAAACTTCATTTTAACTTACTCATTATTCTACGATCAGCTGGTGAAGTTACTATCTAATACCATTTACTTTATACAGTAACTATATATTAAGGTAGGCCTTTCGACTCGCTCTAGTGAAGTTTAGTAGGTAAACTGATTAATTATTATTTACTTTCCTATTACTAACTAGTATTTAATTTGATCTTCATGCTACTACTTAGGGGGACTTATGAAGATAGTTTCATTGACGTAGGTGATGAGCTTAACATATACCAAAGCTTTTGACCGGATTTGGCACGCGTCACTGCTCTCTAATCATCCCTTCCTCTCTCTCCTCTCCTTTCTCTTTTTAATATTTTACTATACTTTTATATTGATTATCAATATTGCTCTCAAAATCAAAGCATCGTTGATAGGAGCGTCCTCTTCTTCTCTTATTATCCTGTATACATTTGTGGTTGATTCCTCATAAGATTTCTAGTATTTTTTCCTATCTCTAAACATTTTATATTATCTCTAACTTTTCATCAACTCATAATCTCTCACTTAAGACAATAATATTAACTTTATATAATTAAATCTGTTTCGACTCTTATGTCGCTGACTCCCTCGAGACTCCTCATTGTCTCTCCACATCAAATGTCATTGGCTTCAATGTCTCCTGAGACTCCCCCTACTTTTCCGAACATATTAGACACAGCGCTTTGCCATCTCGGTGCGTTCGAGTTTTAACCGAAATTTTCATTTTTGCCAATCCGGCGATTACGTGATTACTCCCTGTGACCACCGCAAACCTTATTGCGTCTTTAGAGATTCAAACATACTCTTTCATATAAAACTCATATATCTTCATTTACATCTCACTCTCAAAAATCACCTACCCAACTTTTCACTATAGTTTCCTTTTCTAAACTCGGTCTATTTAAATACGCTCACATCTCAAACCATGTGTGAATAACAAAACATTCTTGATACATTACCCATAAACATAAATAAACAGTTAGCAAAAGTGTATGCTATTGGAAACGCATGATGTTACAAATATTGTAGTTGCTATTTGGCCTTCCAAAGAGAGTCTGAGTAGGTAGTTGTGTGTTACAGGTTACTTGGACTGAATAATTTTGTTACTCTGAAACAGTATACTATTCAGTTTATTTAATAAGGGCCTTTATATCGCCTCTTGTTATAGGAGTACTGTCCTTACATTTTTTGGGGTGAGGTATAGGTAGTGATATTCCGGCCTTCCACCTTTCAATTAGATATAGGTATTGAGTCTTAAGCTTAAAGAGATCATAAATAATAATACTGTTCTACCATTACTTTCAAATTTCCTCGACTCCCTCTTCTACTAATGACGTGTGTGTTTGGCAGCACCTCTCTGTTCATAGTCTCTATCGTGCGAATGAGCTTGGGGTGAATATTGTGAATAATAACTTATCATTAGTGCAATTCCTAACACCTTTGGCGTTAAACTCATACGTAGTACACATAAGAGAGTAGGCGTATATCTTAGCTACCACATATGAAATATTTTGCGTTTACTATATATATAATATAAGTATTATGATAAAAACCCCAGTAATACATTTCGTAGTGTGCTCACTATTACCTATTTCCGCTAATTTTGCTCTGTGTATTATATATAGGTTTAAACATCTCTTATGACTCTATACTTCTGTATTTCCAATTTAGTATTTAATTTTCTTCTTTTAAAAGCCCACGTCCCTGCTCGTAATCACCTGTGAATAATTATGCTCTTATAAGGCTTGGCTATGTGGGTGGGTGATTTTTCTCATGTGGTTTTAATTTTCATTGGCCTTGATTTACCCTTAATAAAAAGAGACGCAAGCTACGTATAATGGTATAAGTTAATACATATATAGTATATAAATATTATACATATATATGATGAATATATATAATATATATATATAATATATATATATTATATATATATTATATATATTAATATATATATATATATTAAATATATAAAGTATATATTAATAATATTAATTATATTATATATAACATTATTACAACATTTATTAAATATAATATTATTATATATTATATAATTATATAATATTAATTTATAAAATTATAATATATATATATCTATTTTAAAAAATCCCTTTATACAAATAATATAAATATAAATATTTTGTATAATATAATATATAATATACTATATATATATACATATATATTAATATTTAGTTATATATATATATAGTTATATAGTTGATTATATATATGTTATATATATATATATCTATTATATATTTTATTATAAGTATACTCTTTATATACATTAAATCATATCAAATATGATAAATTATAAAATATATATATATTAGTATTATTTATATATATATTGAATCTCTAGATTTGAGTTTGAATAAAGGTGTTATAAGAATCATATAGATAGTTTAAATCCCTAAGATAAGAATGAAATAATGAGTAAAAAGGAATTTGTGAAGCTTACTCCAATTCTACGGAATTATAAAATCTTAAGAATTAATTAAGATAAATGTAGCTTTTCTAATAGTGTAACTTCTCTCTAATTTTACAGAAGTGTATACATTATATGTACTTTTTTCGAATATAATATTGTAGTATATAAATATATAATAAAATAGAGTGAGAAAAGAATTTTATAGTTTTCAGCCCGATTGATATCACTTTAAATACAGTTACTGTGCTATAATCGAAAAATTCTACCACTAATTTACTTATGCCTCTACAGTTCTGCGACATTGGAGCGACTGAATTATGATGGTAGACAAGACCATATTGTATAACTCCAGATCTTTCTTCGGTAGTTAAATGATTATGTTTTGCCAAACACGATAGGATCAGAAACACTATTTATGAAGTAATTTTACAGTACGTGCAATGCCGAGAATTTAGAGAGAGAATAATGTGAACTATGAGAACGTAACGAAAAATTAGTATAGAATTTGCGTCTTACAGGTACGAAGTCTTGAGCTGAATATTATTATCTTATAAAAAACTAGATTTCTCGAGAGTACGTTTGAGAAAGAAATAGATAGATAAATTTCTGTCAAATGGGAAAACTTCCTTTATATGACGAGAAATTCATCTAGCTGAACAAGAATCTGCAAGAAGGAAAAAGTTTCTTTGCATATATATTATAATATATTATTAATACTATACTGTGTGAAACAACTCTTACATCTATTAGACAAAATATATAATATATTAACCGTATTAATATATATATATAAAAGTATTTATAATTAGATATATGAAAAAAGTACACAGTACAGTTATTCATAGTGAAGATAGAGATAAATTAACACGATTACTCTGCTACAGGTTATGAGGAATGTAAATAGATATTGTGTTATATATAACCATGTATAACATATTTAATGTGAAGATAAATGAATTATAAATACTACTTATAAAATATGAAAAGCTTCTATATATATAGAAGATGAGTGTAGAGAATACACTATCTAACATTAGTAATAGTATACAAATGAATATACACTGATACGGTTTATCTAATGAACTGAATTAATATACACTGTATAAAAGTTCATAATGTGATATATATAGATATATTATATAAATAATATATTATACTATTTATACACACACAGGAGCATAATCAATAAAAATTGAAGAATTGGATAGAGTTCATGGAGAAGCTGTAACAAGAACAATGTGAAAAGACAAGATTTAAAGATAGTTGGACCAAAAATAAGGACAAATTAATTTGAAAAGGAAAATGAAAAAATGGATTCACGGTGAGATCTCTTTGACGAGGGAATAAAAGTACATTGATTTTTTTTAACGTAAAACTGGAAAATTTATTTATTTAATAAATGTTTTCTTATTATAGAATATAAATTTATAGTACATAAATTAAAATGAGATATGTGAGAGTCCTCTCGGTGAACTCTTGAGACCGGTCTCAATTATATTTAGCCTGACAGATCATTACCTTATAGAGTACTATATTCAAAGATCTGGTGATGTAGAAACAGGGACCATGATAATTATATATATTCTCAAACTTTAACGATGAATAAATAAAAATAACGTCTTATTAGAATTTATATAACAACAATCTCAACAGAGCTCCACCAAAATTTTTAAAAAGAATGAGATTCTAGGTAAAATAATTTACAGTGCTTCATAATCATTAATATTGGAATCTTTTATTGTTAATATTAAAAACTTTCAGCTTCAAAGAAGTTAACTTTTCAACAACGGAGATCTCCAGCTGTTAAACCAATTCCCTGATTTTTTTTAATGACCAAGGATTGTTTATTGATCTTTATGAGAAAATCAAAAAATAAATCTTATTTCTTGATCATGTATCTATTGGGTCATAAAGATGCATTAAAATTCTTTTATCTGATCCCCAAATTCTTATTTCCCCAAATATTTTATGAGAAACCTGGGTTACTCATCTTTGCTTACCTTCAATACTTTTATACCTAACATTTACTGTGATGTCGAAGCCATTAGATTTACTAACTGAAAATTTTAATAATCATTTCATTATATATATATATATCAATATAAATATATTATAATATTAATATATATATATAATAAGTTAATATATATATATATTATAAATATATTATATATATGTATATATTATTATATATAATAAATATTAATATAATATATATATATATTATTAATAATAATATAATATTTATATTTAAATAATTTTCATTATTTATTACAAACGTATATTATATGTTAATATATAATATTATATAATATGAATAGCGTGTAATATTTAATGATATATTATATATTATTATATAGGTATATTTATATATATAATATATATATTATTATATAATATAATATATATATATATATATATATATATATATAATATATTATATGGAATATCTTTAAATCTAGATTTTTTAATATACAAATTTATATAAGATATATTAATATTTTTATATTATATAATACTGTCAGCATCTTTTTAACTCAATTATGGGGTTTAATTTTATAATATAATATATAATTCATATATGAATATATATAAATTATTACCAGGTAATATTAAATATAATCAGGGGGCGCGTTTTTTTTATATATTTAATGCCAATTGTTTTAGGAGCGTGGGCATTTAGCTCCTACCCTCAATAATTTTAAGGTATTAAGAGAAGTGATAAATTAAATAGTGGAATAGTAAAGTTAATAACATAAAATTATTAATTGTATAAAATTTTATTATATAAAAGTTAAAAAAAGAAGCTTTATTATTATTCATACATATAAATAAAGAATAAACAACCACTCTAAATAATTAATAGCTTATATATGATTAATATATATATATGGAGTCATTTATAGTAAAAATTCTCGCTCTTACTCTGATCTTAGGAGTAAAAATCTTGCCCCGTGGGGTATATACGATAATTGGACGTCATATGTTTACGATCAACTTATATATAGGGAGACGGGTTTATTAAGTCTGTTATCCATACTTAAATATTCTAAGTCCCAGACTATAACTATATCTGTTATAACAATTGGAGTATTGAATAACTTTTCCGTTTACTCTGTCCTCGATATCTATCAAATATCATTAATTTACGAAATGGCTGTTATACTTTGAGCTTATGGTGGCAGTATTATGTTCTTTTGAAATTTGTGGTTATAAAAGTGTGAGTGTATATTGATATTCTTGATATTTGAAATTTATACTTGTATTAATTATTAACTCTATTTATAAGTTGCGTTTATATATTTAGCATTTATATTTAATAACATAATAATAATATTATAAGTGAATTAATTTTTTAAAAATTTAAAGTAAGTTTTATTACTATTATAAAAAATAACGCATTTAAAAACTTTATCAATAAAAATATTCCTTTATTTTAAAAATAAATAGACTAAGCCTAAGAAAATTACTCTAATTGGAATTGTGATTTAAATTTAAATAAAGTAAATTTAGGTGAATATACAGTCATAATATGGCTTATACACCAATAGTCACTTTATCATACTCAAAATATCAATATACGGTAACTGTCTATTCTATAAATTTTATCTAAATAACATATCATGTGTTCTTTCTGGAGCTGATGTCTTTCCTCCAGCTTTATGACAACCTTCTTTCACCTAAAGACTGGTATATATATATATAATGAAGTAGTATAATAGTTAAAAGTAGATGCATTTAAATCATTAGCACCGGGATAATAATGCACTGAGAAAAGGCTAGTGAATAGAAGAATAAGCGTATACAAGTTCCGAAAAGTAAAAGCCTACAGTCCTAAAACTCGCCTAGCCCTTATTATATGTGACCTCTATATTTTAATTGAGATGAAGTCAGTATAATATAAATACTACTAATCTATACTAGTCTATATTAAGTTATAATATATATACATAGTACTATTCTATACGGTGAGTAATATTAGCTTATTAGCAGACCTAATTCGATAGGACCTGACTCACTTAAGGTATTTCATCACGTATAATTATTGTAGTTATACTAATAGTAGTAAATAATCTTATGTACTAACCCTAATTTATCTAGTGACTCCTATGTGGTGTAGGCTAATACTATACAACTCTCCTGCAATATAATTACTCAACATCATATCTAAGGCAAAACCCGCACAGGTATCTTAATGATCACCTTGTATACTCTTACTATTATTTGAGAACATAAATCACTATATTATTATATACTCATCCTCTGCGCCTTGAATCCCATACAGTGGTATTTCCCTCCCATGGTACACTTGCGTGCCCCCACCTAGTGAGTTATGCCTCATCTCCTGATGTATTAGTAATTCAGTCATTTTTATTTAATACTTATACAATAAATCTTATCGTTACCTTACTACGAGTAGGCGATTCCTTGTAGTTTAATATACTATGATCTAAAATCTATTACATATACTTATTATATTTATATATCTCGCGGTCTCTGACAGTAAAGTACCTATTATAATATATTATATACCGTATTAATATATAATAGGTGATATGGCTCCAGTTTGTAGATTCTAATTTAAATTATAATATTACCTATCACTAAATTAGTCTTAGCACTCAATTACGCTACACTATTACACACTTCCGGCGGTTTAATTTTATACGTCTTATTTACCGGTAATAAATTTTAATTACCTTAGAGTTGTAATATGTGTAATATGGTAATATAAATAAAGCTGTTTAATATAATATACATTGCGAGATTTTTTTATAATCCCCTATGGTTTAATTATATATTTTACTATATTTATAACTCACATTATCAATTGACTCTTTTATTGTTCTTCAAATTATATCATATGTTGAACATAATAAAAATTAATTTATATGCGACTAGGTACTTATTTTAGATTTATGATATTACTGATAAGGGATTGATATATTGACCCCGATAAATAAATTAGCATGACTAATTTACTTGTTGTTCTTTCTCTAACTATAATGATTATTGCTCTTTTAATACGACTTTCGTTTTACTGTTCCAATATAATACAATTTTGAGATTAGCATATGCATGATAGGTTTACACTCGATTTTTCATTTTTATTCCTATCGTTTATGAAATTATAAGTCTACTTTCTCACGTTGCATATATAGCTAAGCGCTATTTACCAGAAACGATAACTTGAAACTTCACGAACGAATACATACAGGAGATTGTATACATTTGTGTCCAAAATGTAATGCTGGTTATCCCCAGAAGAATCAGTTGAAACTACATAATGAAAAAAATGTTAGACAGGTTAAAGAAGTCTTAAAAAGTATTAAAGAATTATAACGATGTTAAATAATTCTTGAAATCAACAAGAAAGACTTTTGCATTAAATAATTTAAACTGGAAAGTATTTGAAAGATGTAAATCAGATTTTAAATGTTTTATTCGCATTCCTTGTTCTGCTCATGCTTGAATTTCCAATTCCTTACTCTCATGACTTATGGATTTCCATAATGTCTCAGATAAAAATGAAAATTGACTAGATATGACAATAAAAAATGGGATGAGACATGATAAATGTAATATTTATGGACTATGGCACATTAGGTCTGATTTAGATTTTACCACATTTAGATTACGCTAGTCGATAGAAAAATAAATACAATTATCAGCCTGATTGAACCATAACTGACCCAATTTTAGATTTGGAACTAATTTTATCACTTTATAGCATAATACATCGATAACTTGAATTTTATGTAACATGTTCGTGGCAAACTCTCGTATAACAATGTAAGTTTCATGTTGATACATCAAGGGGTCTAGTCTTTTTGTTGTTGTGTTTGTTTTGTGTTGTGAGTTGGTTGGGGTGGTTGTGTTGTGGTTTTTGAATATGTATGCCTCCTTTTCTTAGCTAGTAATTTTGAGGTACTTATCCTTAAGCTGAAAATCACCACTCTAAAAATGTAGTTTCTATCTTCTTGTTTGAATGACATATTAAATATTATGAAATTGATTATTGTTCAAAGAAAATGTTGGTTTTTTTGTTTTATGCATAATGACGATGTGAATTGTTAAAATTTAAAAATAAATTATACACTTATTCATACCGCTTTATTTAAGAATCCCCGTACCTGAGTATTAAGAGCGTTTTGTAACCCTAAATGATATTTAAAAGCGGTGAATTGATCTATGAATAACCGCTGAAAAAAGGCAATATGTTGTGTTGTATATTAGAAAACACTATATATTAGAATGCATTAAGCTGTAAAAAATGCCATACTGTAATTTTAAATGAATCTTAAGTGAAAGTGTTTATGGCTTCAGGAAAGAATAAGTATTAATTAAAAAATATATAAGGCATATCATTATACTCATCGGCGTTGAAAATGTATGTATGTTAAGGTTAAAAGAACTGAATTAAAGTCTTAAAAGATATCATGATATTGTTGTAATAAACATATATTTTTTTGAATGATATGATGCTAAGTTAAATAATGGAATGTCTGTGAATATTCATTTACGGCTTTTATGTAAACCAACTTCCAAGTTTTTTTATTAAACTCACTGTTTGCCAGTTATAGAACTTCATTAAATTAATCCCATAAAATTTATGAAATTATGGTTTCTAGACGTCATAATAAGCTGTTAGGTTCATCTAAAGTAAATTGGTTAAGAGAAATGCCCATAGAAATGATATGCTGATTTTACTTGTATATGAAATTATATATAGTATATATATAATCACATATATAAAATCTCTATGAACATTTATATCTATACATTTATCATAAATGAAACTTTCTATATATTATATAAACTACAATATATTATATATATTATTATATATATACTATATAATGTAACGCCGACTGCGGTGGAGAACGAACGCATTAAAAAGAGAGTGGAAAAAGAAAAGAGAAGATTTAGAAGAAAGGAATAAGAGAAGAGGACCAAGAAACACAAGAGCTTGCAACGATCAGGGATTAGAAGTTTGAATGCTGGTGAAGGAGATGGTTCCTGAGAGAACATTTGTTCAGACTGTGAAGAAACTTTTTAGAAATAGTAATTACAAAATTTTATAAAATTTAAACAAAATTAAAAAATTAAAATCTATTTTAAATATAATGGAGGACGCACAAAATTTAATCTTGATTCTTTTTGATATAAAAGTTAATTAAATTAATAAAATGGACCAACATCATTTTTGGATTTAGTTATTTATTATAAGAAGAATATATAGTAATGGACATTCGGTGGAGTCGGCTCGTATAAGTCAAGAAGGAATGGATCAAGCACCAAAATGGCATCCGGTAGCTCAGCTGTTAGAGCACTCACCCAACTAAGCGAAAGACCCAGGTTCGTCAACTGGTCGACGTCTGAAGTGTGTGTTACTCTTCTGCTTGGCTCCGTCCGCTCAGACAACTTGAGCACACCCCCTCCAGATTAGGGCTTTGCCCGTGAGTGTTGGTTGTTAAGCTGTAAATATATATATATATATATTATATATATTATACATAATATATATATAATATATATTAATATATATATATATATATTATATATATATATATATATAATATATATACTATATATATAATAAATATATTATTATCGGCACTTTCTTAGATAAGCAGGCAAAAAAAGTACTTGAACAAAAAACGTAACTAAAATGTTGCTTAAAGAGATGCCCCCCCAAAATAACAAACCCCTTTTCGTTTTTCCCAACCCCATTTTTATAATTAAACTCTGAGCAAAATTATTTAAAAATTGTTCTTTTATATATATATAATATATATAATATATATATATATATTATATATATATATATATATATTATATATATAATATATATATATATATATATTTATATATATATCAGTGTCTCAAAGCTGACATCATGTAACTCAAGAAAGGCAGCACCTACAGTAAACAAATTATATATTTGGATTTGAAAAAGGGAAATATTGATTTTTTTTTTTTTTTTTGCCTTTATTTGTCGGAAATGATTTAAAAAAAAATTATTTTTCCTATTTAAGGGCTCGAGCCGACGTCCACCGGGAGATCCCGACTCCTGCCATTTTTGCCGTTTACCCTTGGGTATTCCTTTAGTTAAAGTAATACTAAAGTGTAAAGGGAAGTAAAAGTAATTCTTTTTTTTTTTTAACTAAAAGGAATACCATAGGGTTAACCGCAAAGAGATGGCAGGAGTCGGGGTCTCGGCCTCACCGGTGGACGACGGGGGGGACTCGTCCCACCTCTGTCCCGTCGGCTCGAAGCCGCCCTAAATGGGTGAAAATAAATTTTTTTTTTTTAAATTTATTTTCGACAAAGTAAATGAGAAAAAATAAAAGAAATAATTAAAACTAACCCCCCTTAAAATTTTCCGCTGATACCAAATATATATTTTGTTACTGTAGTTGCCTGCCGTTCTCGAGTTCCATGATGTCAGCTTTAGACAATCTGACATTATTACATAGTAATTATTATTATTATTTATTATTAATTATATCATATTATTTATTATTATCCTCCAGTCGGTCGCTCACCGTGTAGTGGTTGGGGGCTCTCTGGGATGCTGTTGGGCGGGATATACGGATATACCACCGCCCTTGCAGCGTCCCTAGAGCGAAGATGCGATTTTTTTTTTTTTTTTTTTTTTTTTTTTTTTTTTTAATCCCACCCATATCCCTTTTATTTTTTTTTATTTTACCGCTCCCCTTTTCCCATCATCAGCCCCTTGGTCTACGGTGCCTCTTTCCCGCACGGGTTAACAGCTCACACCCACACTTCCTCCTCCGTGGATGAGGGTACAGTTGAAAAACCGGTCATTTACGCTCACCTTTGACCGGGCCGCCAATTGTAGGGAACCCGAGCCTTGGCTAACCACTGAGGAGGCTGATCTGCACTTTGGTGTATAATCTCGGACTTTACGCGAAGACATTAGGTGCCGTGTGGTACACGGGTGGGACCCCACGTAAAGGTTTGGGAGGATCTTCCGAGGCCACATCCACAGCCCACCCTACGGGGTGGGGTCCGGGTGGTTGTGTGGGTCTCTGGACTGTGACCTGCTGTGGAGAGAAGGATTACCCTCCCTTATGAAATATACGCCTTTCCAGCTCATCCTGTTATTTACCTTTATGTCTCATTTGCTTTATTGCTATAGTGCTCATTCATGGTGACGAAAGCTGTGGATTAAATCTTATATGGAAAACGTCCTTAAAAAAACAACGTTCTTAAATAAAGGTGAGCTGAACCATCTGCCAGCTTCCCAGCCTGGCCCTACCACGGTCCCTACTACTTCTAGACCTGGTACCTATAATTTGCTTTCTTCTTCTACTACACCTGAGGGTCTTTCGAAAATCTCATCGATTCGTCGAAACAGCAAAAACACTCAGGTGCCCCCACGGCCCGGGCAATCCCCCGTAAAGGTGCCCCCCGTAATAGTCGTACTCATTCGTTTAGATCCATACGCTGCACCCCCTCCAGGAATGCAGCAGACATGTCATTCCCGATGTATTACATATTGCGGATCCACTACCTCACCAAAACTCTTACTGAGCACAGAACCATTCCTCTCAGTAGGCACTTGAAAAAGTCCTTGGAGTTGAAGACCCTCCAGTCACATTGATTGAGGAATGGGTCCAGTCTCGTAAAAGCTGCTAAACCGAAATCTAAAAGTTCCCCATTCCTGTCATCCTTAACGCTCTTGGAGATTGTCCTATTATTTTCTACCCTGATGACATAAGAAACACATCTAAAGGCACTGTTGCATTGCCCTATTCAAGAAGAGCGAAAACACAGCTGTCGTTTTGGAAGAACTCCACAGAAAAGATTTTCCGTCACAAACATATAGAATTTCCCCCTCGCCGGAAACTCCTGACAAACAAACCACCCCGCTACTACTGACCTTTACACCCCTTACCACCTACAAAGTCAAAAATCGGGTTCACCAAGGTTACAGTGTTCGCACGTTTATCCCTCGACCCAGACGTTTGCTTCAAATTCCAACGGTTGGTCATCCCCGAAAATACCTGTAGGGGACAGGAAGACATATGCCCAATCTGCGGAGAATTTATTTCACAACTCCTTGAAATAGCCCCTAACTGCAGAAACGTGGCAAAGGACCCCACAGGTGCTTCCTCTTCAAAATGCCGCGTCTTACCTGTTTGAATCAGGAGTTTTTAGAGCTATGTACATGATCCATAAATTGAGCAGGAGAGATGCTATACGCCAGGCTCAACGAAAAATATCAGACAAATCAAAATCAATATTACGCCACAATTACAGCTGCCTCAACGACGCCTTCACGCTGTTAATCCGCCCAACACAACCCTCTCCTAATAGAACTCTCTCTTAAATTCCGTTGAAACTCAGGCAAGTACTGCAACCAGTCTACCCTGTACTGCCCACACTACCAACTTCTCAAAGAGCACAAAAGCAGCCCTTGAATGTCAATCCTCCCGTCCAAGAGCCATCACAAGCCTATCCTGAGCATTAACTCTCAACAAGCTACCAATGAAACTAAGCTAGCTCCAATCCAATACAAATTGGGAAAAACACTTCCTGCAAGACCACTGTCACATGTTACTCACCTAAACTGGTTCATCCAAACTTATCGCAAGAGGACGGTCTTTCTTTTGTCCCTTACATTCGCCTCCCACTGATTACTAAAACCCCTGGTAAAGATGTTTTAAACACATACAGAAAAGAATAGTCCGCTCAGTTTTAAAGATTATCGCTAAAATCCAGAGGCACCGAATTCCCTTAAACAATATACACCAGTAAACCCCAGATGTAAAAAATGCAACTCAGAAGAGACCTCGGCCAAAAGTCTACTTCTGGGACAAATGCAAAGGCTTTAATAGACTGTACCCAAGTAATCCCAACTAATGAACAACTCACCAACAAATCATCTAATAGTCTACAAGACAGTTTTAGTTCCTCTGATTCTTCCTATAATTCTTCTCCCGAGTTTCCTTTATCAGCCCTCTCTAAGGGATTCTATACCCTAGAAGATGAATTGGATAACAGCTCCCAAATGGAGCTTGATGCGATGACCCATTCTCTTTCTAATGCTTCCTGCACTTCCGAGAAAGGTGAATGGAAAACTGTTCAACGAAAACGTCGCAAACGCTCTAAACGTTCTGGGTCTGATGGAGGCATAAAGATGGACCCAGAGGTTCCCATTCTCCAATCAAACTACCCAATTTCCCCAAATCACCCGCATTGAATGAAGGTACTGGAGAAATTCTCCAAGAAATCAGACTTGCCAATTCATGTCGAATCCCATAATTGAAACGACTGTTGTAACCCCAATACATTTCTCAAAAAGACAATGACCCTTCTGGATATCAGCGCCCTTCCCCGTTTCCGTGAAACAACTCTAACTGCCCCTCCACATTTCTGAATCTGCGCGCCACGGGGTTTTGAAACCGCCCCCCACAAAAAAAAAATGAAGCATTACGAATGCCTTGTCTATTAACCAACCAAAACCCCACATAACAAGTTTGGATTCGGTTGAATTCAACTTATCTCGCATCATGGTAAGCTCTTTCACCAAAACATCTGAAAACACTCCTCCCATAAAAGCGTCATAACCACAGCAAAAAAGGTGCCTGTGGGGAAGCCAACTGATATTTGATGGACCATATGGAATGGCCAGATTCCTACAAATTTCTCTAGGATATTAACCAGATGGATTTTTCCCTAATGGATTTATACTAACTCCAGATGGAAATTTTTTTGAAGGTTAAATCCTAAAAAATATCCTCCAGGATATCGTAGGAAAATTCTAGAACCTGTCCTTCAAGGAAATTTTCCCATGTCAAAAATATAGGAACCCACAGAAAATATTTGGTTTCACACACCACACACATACAAACATACCCCTATAACACTATTTTCTTCTAATAAATGATAAATTTATTATGGAATCGGACTTTAAGATATCTATGATTTAGGAAAAAAGAATAATTAAGAAAACAAATAAATGTCAAAATGACATTTAAAATGGTAGCGTAACTGGGTCGCGAAACATAGGGTCTTGCAGGGATCAAATCTTTTGTTCGAATCCTAGTCATTGAATTAAGCTTGAGGAAGTTCCCCGCATTGAATAGGCCTATGCCCCCGCGTCGTAAAGTGTGAACTTTTGATTTTCTCTCTCTTCCTCCACTCTCTCTCTCTCGTTCCCTCTCTCTCTCTCTCTCTCTCTCTCTCTCTCGTCGTCTTCAAAGTCTCCTCTCTCTCTTCTCTCTCTCCTCTCTCTTTAATATATATATATATAATATATATATAATATATATATATATATATATATAATATATATGATAATATATTATATATATATAGTTATATATAATAATATATATATATTTCAGGCGCGCTCGGGCCTTGTTGCAGGTTTGCGCAACCACAATTTTATACAACTAGCAACTAGTGTGCAACTATTTATTATTTTTACTCTTAATTTTTTTTAATAGGATTAAATATTTAAGAAATTAAATTGCATCTTATTATAGTAACACTCCAATGATTTATTATTTAATGGGATAAAAAAAAACATCATCAAATTTTGGTTAGTTCAAATGTCAAACAAACATGATTGTTGCAGACACTTACCAGACAACATGCCTATACATTTTTGAGGAGAGAAATGTGTGTGAAAATTGACCGCGTGGACGCTTTTTACCTACA
>JABUQX010046832.1:40000-43535 GCA_015478945.1 Trachelipus rathkii
TTTTGAGATATGGATTTTGTGGCTCTTCTAGAGCTGACCTATATATATATATAATATAATATAATATAATATATAATATATATATATATATAAATAGTAAAATTATTATATAATATATATATATAATATATATATATATATATATATATATATAATATGATGGTCAGCCTCTAGATGAGCCACAATCCATATCTTCAAAACTACAACAGCTAACCGGAAAGGAAAATACATTGCTGGAATGCTGGTACAATTTAGTGCGAAAAATGTAAAAAAAAAAAAAAAAAAAAAAAAGATATATCAATCTACAATAGCTACAGGGAACAGGAATACATTTTTGGAAACCTGGTAAAATTTTAAATTAAAAGAAATGAAAAAAATAAAAAAATATGTTAATAATTAAGTATAATGATTAGAAACGCCATTTAGAAGCCTTTTATTGGTTAACTCGGTTAAATAAATAGACTTCTATAATTTGCTTTTTTTAAACTAAAGACTACCCCCAAGGGTAACCGCACAGATGGCAGGAAGTCGGGGTCTCTCGGCGTCCGGGGAACTACGGGTAGGACTATCCCCCCCCTCCGGGAGGGTCTCCGGAACCCCGCTCTTTGGTATTTGGGTGTCGTGGGGTTCCTCCGCCCCCCCTCTACGGGGTATGGAAACGTCCCCCCCCCCTGTTCCCGTCGCTCGACCCCCTAACATTGCCGTGTAAATCGCTTTCATAATAATATATATATAATATAAATAGATATATATTATATATATATCATATATATAATATGAGTATTATATATAATATATAGTATATATATATATAAATATATTATATAATATATATATATATATATATATATATATAACTATACTATGTCCCAGCTTCCCCCCCAAAAAAAATAGCCAATTTGTTTAATTTTTTATTTTTTTTTAACAATTTCCCCACTTAAAATTTAACAAATAGAATTCCAAAAATGTAATTTCTTTGCCCTGGTGCTACTTGTAGTTCGAGATATGAATTTTTTTTTTTCAGTTTTCCTCGGTAAAATTTTCCTGGATTCCAACAGATTCCTTTACATGTAGGCTATTGTAAGTCTGAGATAATGGATTGTGGCTTTTCTAGAGGCCAGTATATATGGCCAGCCTCTAGAGATGCCACAATCCATATCTCAAAAACTACTAAAGCTACCGGAAAAAGGAATACATTGCTGGATGGCAAAATTTTACCGAGGAAACTGTAAAAAAAAAAAAAAAAAAAAAAAAAAAAAAACATATTCGTTGGTTGCGATTTAATGAATTTTAATGACATTTTGGTAATCCTGTAAAAGATTTGGTCGAAAATGTAAAAAAAAAAAAAAAAAAAAAAATAAAAATAAAAATGGCTTTTTTTGGGGGTGCTGGGACATAGATATATATATATTATTTGTAAAGGTAGTTACAAGGCAATTTAGGGGGCTCGAGCCGACGCGGGGAACACAGGGGGGACGTATTTTCATACTCTGTTAAGGGGAGGGGCGGAGGAACCCCCGCGAACACCCAAATACCAAAGAGCGGGGGTTCCGGAGACCCTCCCCGGAGCGGGGGGAATTAGTCCCCTACCCCGAGTTCCCCAGTAAGGCGAGAGGACCCCGACTCCTGCCATCGGTGCGGTATACCCTTGGGTATTCTTTAAGTTTAAAAAAAAAAGCAAAATTAATAGAAGTCCTATTTAATTTTAACGAGTAACCAATAAAAGGCCTCTAAATAGGCCCTCTAATCATATTACACTATATTATTAACAATAATTTTTTTAATTTTTATTTTTTTAACAAATTTTACGTATAGAATGTTTACCAGGATTCCAAAAATGTTTCCTTTTCGCTGTAGCAATTGTAGTTTTTGAGTATATAATTTTTTATTTTTTTTAATTTTTTTTTTTTTTAACATTCCGCCACTAAAATTGGATCCAGCAATTCCTAGCAATGTATCCTTTTCCTGGTAAGTGTTGATGTTTGAGATAGGATTGTGGCTCTCTAGGGCTGACGTATATATATATATATAATATTATAAGTATATTATATTATATATAATAATATATATATATATGATATATATATATATATATATATATATAATATAGTATATATAATATATATATATATATATATATATATATATAATATAATATATATATATATATAAAATATATATATATATATATATATATATATATATATGCCAAACTAAAGAAGTTACCCGCATCATATCTCGAAAACTAAGATAGGTACAAGAAAACTGATAACATATAATGATGAATCAAGCGATGAAATTGTATGAAATGAAAAAAAATATATTTTTTTTATATCTCCAAAACTACGATAGGTACAAAAAAACTAACAACATATATGGAATCAGCGTGTGAAATTTGTATGAAAAAAAAGGCAAAAATTTTTTTTTATACTAATAACATATTTGGAATCAGCGTATGATTTTTTTAGGGGGCTCGAGCCGACGGTGGGACAGAGGGGGGAACGAAGTCCCCCCGTCGTCCCCCAGAAGGCCGAAGACCCCACTCTTTGCATTTTTGCGGTTTACCCTGGGAGTTCCTGAGTTAAAAAAAAAATTCTTTTTTCATACAAATTTCATACGCTGATTCTAAATATGTTATTAGTTTTCTTGTACCTATCGTAGTTTTGGAGATATAAAAAAAATTAAAAAA
Source organism: Trachelipus rathkii (assembly GCA_015478945.1). Classification (NCBI taxonomy): domain Eukaryota; kingdom Metazoa; phylum Arthropoda; class Malacostraca; order Isopoda; family Trachelipodidae; genus Trachelipus; species Trachelipus rathkii. Next base: position 42,690 of record JABUQX010046832.1, read on the forward strand.
AAATTATAATTTTTTTTTTCATCTTCCATAGAAATTTCATACGCTGATTTTTGAGATATGATGCGGGTAACTTCTTTAGTTTCACCACACACAATATATATATATATTATAATATATTATTATAAATAATATAATATTATATATATATATATATATATAATATATAATATATATTATATATATAATATATATATTATATATTATATATATATATAATATGCCAGCCTCTAAAGAGCCACAATCTCATATCTCAAAAACTACAATACTACAGGAAAAAGGAATCACATTGTTGGAATCCTGTAAGAAATTTAGTAAGGTCAAAAAAATGTGAAAAACTCAATAGCTACAGGGAAAAGGAATACATTTTTGGAATCCTTGTAAAATTTTAGTTAGGAAAATGTAAAAAAATTGATATTTTTTTTTTAAGGAGCTCGAGCCGGCGGGGGACAGAGTATATATATATATATATATATATAATATATAAGTATAAAAAATATATATATATATATAATATATATTATATATATATATAATATGTAAAAGTATTACATAGCAATGTAGGGGGCTCGGAGCCGACGGGGAACACATGGGAGGGGGACGTTTTTCCATAGGGAGGGCGGGAAGAAACCCCCGCGAAACAAAAAAACACCCAAATACCAAAGAGTGGGGTTCCGGGGAGACCCTCCCCGAGGGGGGGGGGAAAATAGTCCTACTAACCTCCCGTAGTTCCCGGAAGGCCCGTAGATGCGCATCTCCTGCCATCTGTGCGGTAATAACCTTGGGGTATTCTTTAGTTAAAAAAAAATAACTAATATACAGAAAGTTTAATTTATTTTAAACGAGTAC
>JABUQX010046833.1:0-12822 GCA_015478945.1 Trachelipus rathkii
AACGACTGGCAGACGATGGGGGTTATCATCTTCACCACCAAGCATACATGCTTCTACTCCCCTGGCTACTTCTTCAACCGGAGATGCAAGATCTTCCTTTTTCGCGGTAATACGGCCCACTCAACCACTACACTCCTATTATATCGAATCTATACTTTTTGTATCTCTGTAAAATTTCATATATCATTAATATATAGTGAAAATAAATAGTCTAATAGTATTTACAGCTGCCGGTGAACTTATGTTATTTATAGGCGAAGTTTAAGCCCTAAGTAGTGAAGTGAGGCGTGCAGCTGCGAGATATACAGTTTGACTGATTATACGTCCATGTTATAAACATATTACTTCTGTATAAACTATAAGCTATATGTGAACCAAATTACATCTCAATGTGAGAATATAGCGCTTATTAAAAATTTTATTAATTTTATTCAATATTACCCTATGCTGGGTATAAATGAGTAATTCCGCTATTAGTATTCCCGAGAATAGCATTATATGCGTAAAGTCCCATTAAATCTGAGAGATCAATGATATTATATACGGCTAGGCCCTAATTATAATATATAAGTCTAAAATAGGCGGATATAATACTTAAAGAATGTTGCCATAAATTTAAGAAATGTTCAAAGAATCACCATGTGAATGGAACCTTATTCATTACCTCCTCTTTTCTCTCCTCTCTCTCCTCTCTCGCTCACACACAATCACACATACAAAACCTCTTTATCCATCCGGTATCTCTCTCTCGACTTATATATTATTATATATATATTAAATTGACCTTATAATACATATTTAAAATATGTGTATATATATGGTCTACGTAATTATATCTGTGCCTCGATCTTCTATCAAATATACTATATTATTCCTTAAAAGGTCTAGCTAATCATCTATATCAAATTCTATATATAAATAACAAGTCTATATCTAATATAAAAAATTATTTAAATATTTTAGCACCACTCTTATTATATACTAACTCTATATAGATATAGTTAGCCCACCCCTCAAATTTGAAGCGTAACTGTGTGAGGGAAATTTGAATTCTGGTTGGCATTTTTGTCAGCTTTCAGCTTTAAACATGTATCTCCCATACATGTATTCTTTTAAGCCATTTATTTATATAAAGCATATTTTAAATAAATAGATATTTTATATGGAATAAATTATTCAAACAACTTCATATTAAAATATCATATTTTATAAATTCTATAACCAAACACATCTATATAAATCCTAATAACTCTTTTATTTTTTATATACTATATTATATACAAATGAACATATGTAAAGGGTATAGAGAAGAATAAAGTTAATCTAAGCTAAATAATACATAATATCGAGATCAATAATTATCCATTGAGTTATTGACACGTAATTCTCATACATATATATAATAAAAAATTTAAAAGTCACCTAATAACCAAATTAACAAATAAAGTAGAATGAGAGTATACCCTAAGATATGATGAGAGAGTCAAACGCTTTAATTCCTCCATTATATAAACACAACTAACTTAAGGTGACATAGCCTACCTCATATATACCTCATCACTGCATAATACCATTCTATCACTATTTATTCACAACCTACTTCTTTATCTAGCCTTATCCTTATAATTATCCACGCTTAGCGTATAATAACACTACTACTAATCTAAATCACCATATACTATATAATTATCAATTATCATAAATATAATAAAATAATAAATATAATAAAGTATATATATTAACTATAAATTAATCTTATATGAGATTCATCAGTTATAAATAATGAGATTAAACACTTGAAATATCAACACAAAATAATATCTAATGACCCATAAATATCTGATCTATGGTAATCTCTATTAATTTATCTGACTTTACATAAGAATACTTCTATAGACACAAAAAATCTACATAATAGATTTAAATGACCAATTGTGGCAGTCTTCAACAGAGTTCTGTTACAGAACAAACAGAAAGGAAATACGAAAGAAATTAACAAAGAAGGTTAGATACTGAAAATGTAACATTTAGACATGAAGGTTTGTGCCAAATTCTACTGAAAACATTTGACATGTTCAGCGCTAATGAAAATGATTCACAGAAATACCGAAGAGCAGAGAACCGAGAGTCAATGAAAGGTGAAAGAAGATCAAGAACTCCCCTAAATTCTGCCAAATTAAGAAAAAAAAAATCCCCTAAAATCTATCCTTGGACTAGTTTGTATTTGTTGATCATATGAAATGGATCTAATGTATCTGCCGAAACCTCTGAAAATCTGTATTACTTATTATCGAATAACGAAATCTATTTTTAATTGAACTTCCAGCATACAAAATACTTGGATTTATGGGGTAACTAATAAAATAATCAATAACTCTATGTTTATGAGAGCATTAAATTAAATATGTGAGTTGAGAAGGGGACACTCAATAAACAACCCGAATTAAGTGGACACGTAAATAATAGGTTTAAGGGTACACGCACCGTTAAATATATATTAATTAATCCAAAACGTGTTTATAGGTAAGATAAAAAAATAAAGTGCCTATAAGATTTAAGGTAGTATTAATAGTCTAAATACACCTAAGGCGTGGCCTCAGCGTAGTCGTACTGCTGTCTCATAATCAAAGCCGTGGTGTTTAATCCTAGCGTGATCCTAAAATTGAAAGGAAAAGGTTTTAGGCGTCACAGTAGACACACACAATCGTATAAGAACAACGAGATTGATTAATCGTAAGTGTCATGTACGCAAAATATAGTAGCCGATGTGTGATAATGTTGAGTACACAAATAAGTTTAGGTGATACTAGTTCTGAAAACGTAGCAATATATAACGTGGAAAACCGCCGCCATCAAATCATTTGCGTAAAATGCGTGATATGGAGAGTAGATAAAATATTGTTCTATATATATAAATGGGATTATGTGAAAGAAGCGATAAACAACAAATAGAGGTGGTCTCTTACATTGTGGCTCTTTCGAGCATCTTACTTCTAGAATCTAAACGATTAGTTAGGGGAGTACTCTCACGTAAATAGTATAACAAACACATATCAGATAAGTACTTCGAGATAACGGAGATATGACACAGATAAAGTACTCAATCTATATTAGTGCGTACAAAAACGAACACGGAGGAGAATTATTTGTATAAATTTTAGAGAAGCTTTCGATATTGATCTTTGGAAAAACCACTATAATGTATTAAATTTCATAAAACATGATCTATATACCAAGTCTATATATTAGGATAATGTAATTATTTAAAATATTTTTCAAACCAAGAAGCCGAGCAACATAACTGAAAAAAGAAATACTTCTCACTCAATTGACAAATATACCCTCTTTAAGGATCATTGAATATGTTACTAAAGTAATGCACTATAATCAATAGCTGGCCTATGTGAATGTTGATTACAATAACCTAAAGCTAAACTAGACTAATATCTAATTAATAACTGGAGGATTTTGTATCCATAAAATACTCATATATTACTATTAATCATAGAATATATTATGCGTAATATATAAACTGTATTAAGTTGAAACGTATAGTCTTCAGATATAGTGGTATGTTGTTTAAGTATATACAAGAAGCCATTCTATCAATTACTGTCAATAAATGTCCAGATGATCCCATATATTATATCCGCAGGACTAAACTAATAAGCGTGACATGTTGGTAAGTGTAAAATTACGACAAAACATGGGTAATACGCTCAGAGCCGAAGGGAGAGAAGATGAACTAAGGTCAAAAAAAGACTTATATAATAATTAGATACAACTGTTAATATCTACACTCAATCTTGAACTTGAAAACTGTCGAGTCCCAAGACTAATTAATCCTATATGAGTTTTAATCTAGACAGTATATATTAGTTAATATTATTATATTATACACGGGGGTAAAGTGTAATTACCGCCGGTCGAATTCCCGACAATAGTATATACAATCCTCGTTGCACGTTGTTCTGATGAGGGACTGAGGTCACGGGTTCACTAGGTAGTATGCTGCTCTTAGCTCGAGCGTCTGAGTTGTCTGCTATGCTATGCGCATGCTGCTGTTTCGATAAAAATACAGAAAAGATCTTTTATTTATATAAATATATGTAAGAAAATTTATTGATAATTTTTCGAATGGATGTTGTGACTCGGTATACTCCACTGTCTCGATCGGTGCTTATCTGGAAGATTGTCTACGTAGCTCTATGTACTCATAGAGCAGATAGGCTTATACTTTATTTGCTCAGCTAGGAATTCTCACGACAGCGAGATAGTTATAGACATATGATGAATTCATTTCTCCCTCTACTGAAAGGCGTCAAAAATGTGTTTTTAAATTCCTACAAGAGAAGAAGCGTAGCATAACTGATGGCTTAATGAGGGTTTACGGAGTATATATGGACTGGAGGAAATTATCCAATATTTTCTTGAATATTTATATAAATATAAATATCTTTTCCTATTTTTGAAATATATATAATATAGTATTATTATATATATATATATTTATAATATCTTATATATAATACAATATATAATATATACTAGATTTAGATATATTCATATTAAATTATAAATATACTATAATTAGCATACTATTTAAAACATATAAAATATTTGTTTTTTTTTCCTCTCTCTCTTCTCTCTCTCTATATATAATATATTAACAAATTTCAAAAGCATATATGTCTTTTCTCTTTCAAAATATCATCATATCATAGAATATATATATATATTATATTAATATATAATATATATATATATATATATATATATATATATATATATATTATACTATATATATATATAATGTGAAATATTTCTTTTTTCAGGTATGTGCTCGGCTCTTTGTTGAATATTATTAAATCATTGACATATTGCACAGGTAAGAAACATTTTAACTGTTTTGGCAATGATAGAAAGAACACACACATCCTCACACACACTTTTTCAAATGATAATAAATTTCTCGAAATTTGGTCTTATATAATTTAAGTTTTTCATATCCGTCAATACAATTCTTATTTGTGCTTTTTGATTTGGGGGGGGGTCCCCCTTATATCACGTTTTGTTTTGAGTGTACCCTTTAACCACCTTTTAATTTGGGTGTTCCTTTAAAATACTTTTTTTGGATTTTCCTTTAAAACACGTTTAAATTGAGTGTTCCCTTAAATGTTTTATTTAAATGTTTTAATTTTGTGTCCGTAATAAACGATGATATTTTGGTGTCCCTTTAATAGCTGTTTTTATGTTGGTGTCTCTTAAGCCACTTTGTTTTAATTTGAATATCCATTTAAACCACGTTTTAATTTGAATGTACCCTTAATCCACGTTGAGATTTGACTATCCCCTTAATTCTTAAGGCACTTTTTTTTTGTCTCCTTAAGACACGTTTTGATTCGGGTGTCCCCTTAAACCTTGTTTTTATTTGCGTGTCCTTTTAATTCGGGTTTTGTCTTGAGTGTCACCTTCAACCACATTTTGATTTGAATGCCTCCATAAACCAAGTTTTGATTTTGGTGCCTCCCATAAACCAAGTTTTGATTTTGGCGCCCCCCCCCCCCCTTAAAGCTCGTTTCGATATTTTAAGATTAAGAAGTTCATTAGTAAACAGGTTTACTAATATAAAAAAATTGCAGAACAAACATTTATAAAAGCTAAATGAAGTTCTAACACCATTTATAGTAAAAAATATTGTGTATGAATTAATGTGATAACACCATTCATTTTAAGTTACGTTCCAATTTAGATTTGGCCTTCAAAATATGCAAAAGACCAGACTATGTAATTAATTTCCATTTTTTTCGTGAGTGTGTATGTGTGTGTATGCGTGTCTGTCTGTGAATCTTAATTCTTCTGTCTGGTTTGACTGATTTAATCTATTTTTTTTTGTCTCAAAGAATTCTGAAAATTTTTCATCAACAGAAAAAAAGAAAGACCCCGTGCCGAAATAATTGCAGAGATTTTTTTCCTCTACTAATATCTTTCCCTTTTCTAAATTATTATTATTATTATTATTATTATTATTATTATTAATTATTATTATTATTATATTCATTTTCTTTATTATTATTATTATTATTATTATTATTATTATTATTATTATTATTATTATTATTATTATTATTATTATTATTATTATTATTATTATTATTATTATTAATTATTATTTATTTATTAATTATTTTTATTATTATTTATTATATTGTTATTGTTATTATTATTATTATTATTATTTTATTATTATTATTATTATTATTATTCATTTAATAATAATCCTTTATTTTAATCCCCCTTTGTCGATAAAATACCACGAATGTTAAAAAGAAATTAATATTTACTTCAGTAAATTTTGTAAGGTCTCACGTAGTGTTAAAAAAAAAAAAAAAAAAAAAAAAGACCCACTTAAACCGCCTACATTGATAAAAACCAAATTCAGTCCCTAACTTAATGGCCAACATATTCTCGTTATCACTTTTTTTAAATTGTTGGACCATAGTGGAATGAATGAGGGAAGAATAGTAAAAAATGAAAATATAAAAATAAAAATATTTCTGTATTTAATTAAAACGTAATATATATATATATATATATACTATAATGATATATATATATATATATATAATTATATAAGTTATTATATAGTATATATATATATAGTATGATATAATATATTATAATATATATATATATCTATATATATATATATATAGTAATATATATATATATATATATATATATACGACAAAGTGATGATGAAGGGATGCCGACGTTCGGAAAAGAGTAAAGAGGGGAGAGGTTGAGTTTATTACAGATCGGGAATGGAAAGATTGGTAAGTTATACCTATCCATTATATATGAGTAATTGATAGATCATTATTGAAATTTTATTAAATAAAAGTAAAGTAGAGGATCAGAAAAAGAAAATTACAATATATTATATATATATATATATTATATAAATATATATATTATTATATATACATATATTATATATATATAAATATTAATTATAATATATTATATATATATATATACTCTTATAGTGATAGTTTATGATTCCTTAATACTATTAATATATATTATATATATAATATATATATATATTATATATTTATACTTAATATATATATATATATAGTTATTAGGGAGTGGGCAGGATATCGGCAACTATACGGTTATCCCGCCTATCGCGGCAAGTTTTTGAATTATCGCGGTATCCGACCGGATAATCATTTGTTATCCGGCGAATAACCGGGATAGTTTACTTCCCTAGTAGGTTTTTCTCGTTTGGGGTAATATGCCAAAATAATTTTGAAATTATATATATTTATATATATATATATATATATATATATAATATATATATTTTCTATATATTCTATAATATATATATACTATATAGACTATATATTTATATAAAATAATATCTATATACTATACTTGTTTAGACTTTCGATGTCATGAGGTTCCAAAATTTGTGTGGAAGTGGAAGTCAGACAGATTATAAATAATGATACCAGTCGGTATAAATGGAAGCAGATTTTGGCAAAATATGCTTATAATAATTTTTTCTTCTCTTTCATAGAACTGTTTCATAGATTAGATAGCATCTCGAGATTTTATTCAGTGCACGACATCACGCTTATGAAAGTTGGTGGCTTTTTGGCCATAATATTTTTGCTTTCAAATGCTTGTATGTGTGCTTATATATTCTGTTTCTTATCGATTTTGATATCATGTCATTTTATTTGTTGGACTTATTTTTGACTGCTTTATTTTTCCGTTGTGGTTGTCTGGTGTATCTTCAGTGTCTGAAGGACAAGCACAGCCCTCAGCAGGTCGATCTCGGTTACCGACCATCCATATAAAAGGCCAACAAAGTTTGCAGCCATTTTCTATTATTATTATTATTATTATTATTATTATTATTATTATTATTATTATTATTATTATTATTATTATTATTATTATTATTATTATTATTATTATTTTATATATTTTATTATTATTATTATTTTATTATTTTTATTATTATCTATTTTATTTGTTGTTTGTTATTGTTTTATTATTATTATTATTATTATTTGATGTTGTTGTTGTTGTTGTTGTTGTTGTTGTTGTTGTTGCTATCATTTCTGAATTTGTGTTATTATTTTTTTACAGTAGCATTTAATGTTTTGATTTTCTAATAACCTTTTTTTTATTTCATATAAAATAATATTTTAGTTAAGAATGTTGTATTTGCGCATGATACCTTCTTGCTATTGCTGTCTTTGGAGTAGTGAAGTAGTACTAGTCATAGTAGTCGATGTTTCTCTTCATTATATTATTTTAGTTGGTGCTTTGATATTGGTACTACAAGTTTTAATAAAATTTGATTTTTCTTGCTATTTTTAATGCTTGAACTTTATAACAAACTAATTTTCTATCATTTATCGATACTAAAGCTTGATGCATGAGTAACATATTTTTCAAAAATGTTCATTTTTTTTTTGTAAAAAATTAGATTTATATAAAACAATTATTTTTATTAAGGACAAATAACTTTTATTATTAATGGCAACTTTGCAGATTTTCTTTTCTATCTACTATCTTTATAATTATAACATTAATGACACTATTTTGTTTATTATGAATATACTATCTTTAATATAATTTATTAGCCATTATATTTTACTCTTTAGATTCTTAAATTTTTTTAAACATTAATAAATACAGGTAATATTAAGCAGTTCAAAACACATCGACAAAAGCAGTGATTATAGATTCATCGAACCCTGGCTTGGAACTGGTCTATTGACTTCAAAAGGTTCGATTTTATAATTTACATCCACTATATTTGACATAAATGATTCCATATTTATGCCATACATATTAATAAACAACGTTATCTATCTATAGGTAAAAAATGGCAGAGCAGAAGAAAGATGCTGACGCCGGCTTTTCATTTCAAAATTTTGGAAGACTTTATTGAGGTCTTTAACCAACACAGCTCCAAATTTGTGACTAATTTGAAACCAAAAGCTAATGGAGAACTTTTTAATATATTTCCTGCAATTACTCTTTGCACATTAGATATAATTCTAGGTAAATTCTATTTTTGACTTAACTTATTTGTATTAAAAGCGAACGACCTCAGTCATAAATGTTGTAAATATACTTGATAATTAATATTAAATAAATTCCTATTTTTTTTTTACTGATTTTCTATGGTAAATATAGTGGATGTAAATTATAAAATCGAACCTTTTGAAGTCAATAGACCAGTTCCAAGCCAGGGTTCGATGAATCTATAATCACTGCTTTTGTCAATGTGTTTTGAACTGCTTAATATTACCTGTATTTGTTAATGAATAAAAACATTTAAGAATCTACAGAGTAAAATATAATGGCTAATAAATTATATTAAAGATAGTATATTCATAATAAACAAAATAGTGTCATTAATGTTATAATTATAAAGATAGAAGACAGAAAAGAAAATCGGCAAAGTTGCCATTAATAATAAAAGTTATTTGTCCTTAATAAAAATAATTCTTTTATATAAATCTAATTTTTACCAAATAAAAAAAAAAAATGAACATTTTTGAAAAATATGTTACTCATGCATCAAGCTTTAGTATCGATAAATGATAGAAAATTAGTTTGTTATAAAGTTCAAGCATTAAAAATAGCAAGAAAAATCAAATTTTATTAAAACTTGTAGTACCAAATTTCAAAGCACAACTAAAATAATATAATAAACGAGAAACAAATTGACTACTATGACTAGTACTACTTCACTACTCCAAAGACAGCAATAGCAAGAAGGTATCATGCGCAAATACAACATTCTATTTAACTAAAATATGTATTTTACATATTGTAAATAAAAAAAAACACTTGAAGCCATTTAAAATCAAAACATTTCCAACTTTAATAACACAAATACAAGAAATGTATTAACAACAACAACAACACAACAGACAACAACAACAACACAACAACAACAACAACAACAACAACAACAACAACAACAACAACAAATAATAAAATAATAATAATAATAATAATAATAATAATAATAATAAATATAAATAGATAAATTCACTACAAACAAAACAATATAAAATTAAAACAATTAATCAATACGCAACATTCTAATAAATTAACTAATTAAATAAAACATCCTAATAGCATTAAATAATGAAACATAAAAATAAATATAAATTATATAATAAATAAATATACAAATAATAAACAAATATAATAATAAGATACATCATTAATATACAATTATATTGAAATAATTAAAATATTAATTAAATTATAAGAAATTAAAATAGGGCTGCCTAAAAGCTGTTGTAGACTAAAAGCAAGTCTAAAGGAGAGAAAAAGTCTGGCTGCAAGACATTATGGAATGAACGTAAAGGAAGTTGTCCATCCTGTTGTGTTGTAGACTGTTTAAAGGTGTAAATGATATAGGGTAGGGGGGTGTGCAATAGGTTTCGCAATGTTCTAGTTAAGTTCATTAGAAATGGTGGTAGGGTGTGTGTGTATAAGTGAAATGTGGGTGTGGGAGGTTATAAATGTGTTATAACGGATGTGGAGTGGTGGCACCACTATGGACTCTGATCCTCAATGAAAGCCTATAAGAAATAATGGACCACACCATGTGACATACCACAAAACGGGAAAATATTGATGTGTATGATGTGTAGTGTGTGTGTAAGGAGTGATCAATAAAATAGTTAGACAGGATTAAATCATACCAATAGCAGTAGCGATTATTAAAAGGTAAACGAATAATTGTGACCGAGATTGGAGCTCCCCAGAATAGTTTTGGCCCACATGATAAAAAATTGTGCCAGTTGCCGACACAAAAATGAGAATCCCAATTGACAGATTGTGAATTATATGTCTATACAAGACGAATTGATAAACTGGAGAGCCGATAAGATAACAAAATAATCCATGAAAGAATATGATCAATACGTTAACCTGAGACCACTATGTCCAGACACCGCCAAGAGGAAAGATGTACTGGCATGCAGAACAATGAAAAGGCAACAAAATATAATGGACCAAAAAGAGGTGAGAAGAGAGTGAAAGGCAAAAGACAGTCGACAAATAAGTCGTGGCGAATAGAGTCGAGGGAAATAATATGTATCTTATAAGGCTGGGATGCTGATGGAAGACAGTGATGTGTGGCGTTTGGGCAGAGGCCGCCTGGGAGAGGAGAAAATGCCTCTGAGGAATGATAGATAGATTGCATAGAGGGTGCAAATTAAAGACTACCTTCGCAAACACCAGGTTGCGAGGAAAGGAGGAAGAAAAAAAAAGAAAGGCAGACCAAAGGCATCCGTTCCATGATAAAGCCCGACGACACTAAAAACTGTATCCTTATTTAGTATATGTCTCTGTATCCCACTTTGTCCACAACAAATTTAGTTAGTGCGCCTCCTGTCCAAAGGTATACACTCCATCAACGTAGAAGACACATGATCATGTGGAGAGTAGATTACGCGGAAAGAAAGAGATAATGTTTGGAAGTAGCAACACCACTGTGATGAGGCATGCAATAAAGTTAGGCTTGAGTACTCCAGTGACAGCAGAAAAGCCTCAACCTGTGGAGGGAGAAGGGAAGTGATATAGCACCATCACAATAGGAAACAGAACCAACCGAAACGGGAGAAATGAAAGAAGTAAAAGGCCCAGGCAAGAAGAAGATAATGAGGATAGTTTAACTATCTAACCCACAAAATATTAAAAGAAGTTAAAAGAATTTAAAGGAAAGTCAATATATGTAGGAATAGTACTAATTCTTGGACATGAAACTGTGCTTAACGCAAATAGCTGCCTAACCTTAATTTGAATTTTAATTTTGATTATTAACACTATTTCTATATAATACTGCAGTATAATTTAATATATGACCAGTCTTTGTAGCTGCTTGCGTGTACTGGAAAAAAGACCACAAAAGCTGATAAAAACATATATAACAAGAAACTCTTCTAAGAAGGGAGAATTAATATATGCGTGCTTACAAGAAGGAACGACACGCGAAGGAACGACAGATACATAATTCTCCGGATTCAGACCAGACATGAGAGTCTGGTTTATCACCGATTATATATAGCGGGGATGTGGCGATCTAACTCGTGTGCCGTAGGATGCTCTCAAGGCTTAGCGTGAAGCAAATTAAATATGATCTTTATTGTATTGATTGGAAGAGGTCAATGATAATAGAACTCTTATGCAAAATTACTCTTACTTTGCCTTTGATTTTGTGTTCAAACTCTAAATACTAACCTTATTATTTTTTCTGGACATCAGTTGCGCATAGGCCAAACGAAAGGTATGCTTGTGTTGGATGCGTAAATGATAGATTAGTAATATAAATACAATATAGAATCAAAATACTGATTTTTCGTAATAGTTTATTAATTGAAATACATGTTATAAATATAAGAGATAATGACAATAGTTTTTGTCGTTCCCGGTCAACTAGAGTTACTATAATTATAACCAATCATGGTGATGTTTCTAATGTTAGATTAATGGCTTATTTCCAACAACATAAATAATAAATAATATTATAAGATATAAAGAAATTACTATTATATAAATATGGTTATAATCACCGATAGATATATTATAAGACTGAGTATAGTGAGTTATTATTAAATTATTACAATGAATATATTAATTAATATTAGAAAGTTATATACTCTATGATAACTAAATTACTTAATATTCAAACCGACTTTCCAACCACAAAGAACCTAGTTTAACTATAATTCCTTTATTTTTCCATGATTGTTTAATTTTAAAATA
>JABUQX010046834.1:2500-20000 GCA_015478945.1 Trachelipus rathkii
ACCTTGCATTTAAGTCCCTGGTCTAAATCATTTATAAGGTATAAATATATATATGAGGAACAATAGTGTCCCCAGTCTTCACTATTTCCCATGATGAATCGCCATTTAGTTATGCACTGTTTTCTATTTCCCAACCACTCTTAATCTAACCAGGTTCCACATCACCTATACTGCATTGCAATAACTTCTTCATCAGCCTTTTGTGGAGAACCTTTTCAAAAGATTTGCTAAAGTCTAAATATATAATATCAACTGGATCTCCTCTGTCAATGCAGTCAGTAATGTATTCCATAAATTCTAAAAGGTTTCTGACATGACCTACCCTTTCTGAAACCATGCTGGGAGTCATACAATACCTTGTTATCTTCCAAATGTTTCTCTATATGTCCTTTCATTAACTTTTCCACAACTTTTACAACCAGAGATGTTAAGCAAACTGGCCTATAATTTCCTAAATCTTCCTTACTACCTTTCTTATAAATAGGCATAACATATGCGGTTTTACAGCCGTCTGGTACCTCACCAAATGATATAGATTGCTTAAAAATCAAATACAGAGCCTTTGCAATGCTGGTACTACCCTCCTTCAGAATTCTACCATAGGCTATATACCATCAGGACCTGCAGCTTTACTTAGGTCAATATGGTTCAGTAAACGTTTAATATCTTTTACCTCAAATTCAAATTCTGTAAGTCTGTTTGTTACATGCATACCAGAAATATTAGTCTCCAAATTATTATCTAATCTTTCCTAGTAAATATTGAAGCAAAATAAGCATTAAAAATGTTGACCAACTCCTTATCTGAACTCACTAAATTTTCATAAATTTTCATTGGACCAATTGTCCTATTCTTACTTTTAAATTTATAAAAACTTATTCAGGTTCTTATTACTATTCCTTGCTAAATTAATTTCTGCCTTTCTTATAGACTGGTTAAGTTCATTTCTATTTTTCCTATAATTTTCTTAATCCTCCCTATTACTACCTTTGAATATTTTAAAACATCTACCCTTTTCATTGATTTTCTCTCTTATCTCTCAATTCCACCAAACAGGTTTTCTCTTCGCTACCCTAATGGGTTTATATTTACAACATACTGACTGAATATTCATTAAAATTTGCTTAAAATGTTCCCACATGATAAAACAGTTTTGGTGTTTAAACTCTTTATCTTAGTTAGTTATACTAAGCATGTCTCAAAATTTGGTAAAATCTCCATTTCAGAAATCTAAGATCTTTTCCTTATTAACTTGCAATTTGGGCCCAGATATCACATTCATATTAAATCTAATTATATTATGGTCACTAAGTCCTAAATTCTCCTCAACTCTAACCTCATCTACCATACTTTCATCTTTGGTTAATATACCGGTTTATAAATACAGAACTACTATGGTCCATATTAGACAAGAAATCACATTGAATACTAGGAAAATTAAGATCACCCATTATAACTATACCTTTTTCTTTACTGTGGCATGCTGTCTCAATTTCTTTCACCATTTCCACATCTAATTCTTGATTCTGGTCAGGAGGTCTATAAAAGGCTCCTATTCTATATGATTTATTTTACATAAGGATATCTACCCACACAGATCAACATCATGATTGGTTTTAAAGTCAGTCATTAACACACAGATTGAATATGGCTTTTAACATAAAGCGCCACACCACCACTACCACCACCCTTTCCTTTATGCAAGTATAAATAAAATGAATATCCATCTATTTTGTATTCTCACGGATTCCAAATGAACAACACTCAAAGGACTACTACCAAGGTGAATAATAAACTCCCTTTTTCAGTTCTTAACTAACTATTGCAAAAGAAATGATGACAAATTCGCTGGACAAACTCTAAATATCTACAATAATAAATAAACAATACAATAAATAATATAAACCCCACAAAAGACAAAAAGGTAGAAAGAGGATAGGAGTGCCAACATTAAACCGTAAATGCCCTCCCAAGGCTCCTCCGCTCTTGGACTGTCTTTTAGCCTATTGCAGAGATAACTTGGACAAAGAACTCACTGTCATTTCAGGGATGAAGGAAGATCTTCACGCTCACCGTCTGGAAATGGCTTCAGCTTAAAATCCTGGAAACGCTGCCACCTTAAATAAAGAACATGCATTCATTAGCTATACACTCCTAACTAAAACTCTGAACTAAGCATGGAAGAAACACCCAATAACTTACTTAGAGAAATGACTCCTTGCTACTCAGCTTCAATCATGACTCCTAGCCCTTTTTCGATTTAAACTTGAGATTTACAATTTCACTTCAACAGGACAATCTTATACCTAATATTTATATGTAAGGGAAGAGATCAGGAATAATAAATCAATTGATACATAAATGATTACAGCAATAATAATAAAATGATCAAAAACCCCAAGGGTCCCCCTTAAATTCCCTACAATTCCATCTAAAAAATGGGAGAAGAAGGAAAAGATTGTGCAGCTTTAAGAAACAAGAAGTTTTAAGCCCAAGAACATAGAAGTAGAACTGGAGAATGATAAAAAGGAATATCAGCCTGTATTAGAGGTAATGTTTGTGGAAGGTGAGTTGGTAGGTAAAAGAATTGATGAGACTGATTTTATAAAAGGAGAGAGATCTGATGAGAGATATGATGGACTTGTATGCAATAATTAAGATTTATAAGTTTGGGTTCTTTTACAATGTAAAAAAGACAGAGAACTACAAGGTGTATACTGCCGTTCATTACTACCATTTAAGGATGTGGCATGAGGATGAAATTGAGTTGAAAAATCAAAATAGATAAATTACGAACAAGCTTGTAAAGAAAATAATCAATTGAAATCAGAAGAAGAGACAAAAACTTTTTTGAAAGATTGGAGAAATAAAGAGAAGCTGAATTAATTTGTGAAAAAAAGATCTGCTTAAAAAGGAAAATGACCAAACAAAGAAAATTAAAGTGAACCTGTTTATATGCCTGACGTTAGAAAGACCATAGAGCTCAAACAGAGTGGAAAAATATTAGAAGAATTACTGAGAGAAGAAAATATGAAAACAAATTTGGGAATGATCATAGAGTCGATAAGACCAAGAGATAGCAAGAAAGAAAAATCAGAGAATGAATGTTGTAAAAATGTACTACTGGGTTCGAAGAAGAAAATGGTTACGGAATTTACAATGGAAGATTGGATGTGTGTGCAGGAAGCTGGGATGAAACCAAAAGAGTCGAGTGCTTTGGAGTATGAAGATGACAATTGGGGCATCCCAATAGGTGCAAAAATATTAGAGCCTAGAGTAAATGTAGAAATGGAAAAAATTGTTGAGAAAACAAATGATAGTGTAAAAGAAACTTTGTTGGTTCCATTAGGGAAAGAAAGATCTGAACTTAAAAAATCTAAGGAGCTTGTATCCATTGAGCATACAGAGGCAACAGGAAAGACTATTAAGATGAAATTTGAATATGAAACTTATTAAGAGGGTGATTTAGTAAAAATGATAAAGGTTGTTTTAAAAAAATGGATGTATGTTAGTTAACCCATGGAATGAATATTATGGACTTCTTGAGGTAATTCAAACTTTTGCGTATGGAGTATTTTCACAATTTTTTTTCCAATGTCATTTTTAATATATTACCCTATACTTTAAATTTAAAAAAGAAAGAGCTCATGAATTAACATATAACATCCTACCACTATAATAATAATAATAATAATAATAATAATAATAATAATAATAATAATAATAATAATAATAATAATAATAATAATAATAATAATAATAATAATAATAATAATAATAATAATTATAATTATAACCCTCAAATTCCCTACAATATTTATTTAAAAAAGAAAGCAAGGATAATAAATAAGAACACATAATAAGTTTAGATTAAGGAACAATAAGAAAAACATAACACAATTAAGACAATAAAATAGGGATAATATATTTATTAACTACTGTATCTTATATATTTATTTATCTATTCATAATTATTTATTTATTTATTTTAAAAACCACATATCTCACTCAGAAGATTCTAGTAGCGTTGAGACATTTGGAAACTTTGTGAGGCACCATTAGGTGATTAGGTGCAGTCAATTTACGCTACTACAGTGATATGCCATGCTGGCGGATGACCATATTAAGCTGGTCCTTCTTGTCCGGGCCCTCCAGCACCTCAAGCAGCACAGCAGAGCACAAGACTCATAGTATGAGTTCCAGCATGTTAACTTAAAAAAATTGAGATAATTAAAGCTCAAAATGTTATATACTTATATCTTAAATAATATACTTAGTGTAATTACTTATGCCAGGAGTCAGAAGCTTCTTGCCAATGGCCTCCTTGATCTGGTTGGCTGACACTGTCTTCCTGTTCTGTGCATTCCACAAGGCCTGTGCCTTGCCGGCAGTCTTGGTGAAGAGGCTTCTCAAACAATGAGTTCCAGCCAGCTACCTAAGCAAAATAGAGATTTGAAAATTATTTAATTAAATAAATGTACTTTAGTAAATGAAACAAACACATTTAAGTTGCAAATTTTCAAAATTATTATTTATTTTGAATATTTCCATAAGATGAAGTTAAAGTAACTTAAATAATTGAAAAATTACTAAATTAAATTAATTAATAAACACTCACCTTGTTGACGTTTGTTGTTGCCATAAGGTTGACAATGTGTGCCCCACAGCAGTGGTGATTGGCCAGCCCTCACCAAACATACACATCTTCCTCTCCCTCCACCTCTAGGACCTCCCCCACCTGGATGGTTGTTGGTAGAGAATTACCTTCCTGGACAGGCTCCTGAGCAACCTGAAACTGTTCTGAAATAATTAAAATTTATATCATAACTGAATAAAGCATTTTTAAATTTAAATTAGCCTACCTCATCTTTATCACCAACATTGCTCGCAAATACGTCAAAGGTGGCAATGTAGTCTTTTCCATTGTCCATCACTGTGCTGATGACTTTTGTGAGCCCAAACTCCTGGTGAAGGTGCATCATGGCTCTGGGCAAATAGGGGGCTCCTTTCTGGATAATCACCTCCTAGATGCTGAGGAAAACTTTCTCCCTGTTGAGGCTGACATGGTCGATCCAGTGACTTCATCCCTGAGAAACTTCAGTGGTGGCTGGACCAGCTATCAGCATTTGTGCCAATGTAGAAGATGTTTGCCAGGAGGGTGCTGATGGTGATCTTGGCATCCTCCCCCAGGCATGCACCCCACCAACCTCTTTCCCCAACTTCTGACCTTAATGAAAGAGATTTTACAATGGATTGTATACTTTTTACACAAGTACTGAAATTCAAATATAGGAAGGTTGTGTATGAGAAACATCAATTTTTCTGCCTTTTCTGCAGAGAGTCTGTTTCTCTTTTCATCATATATTAGCCCAGCATTGCTAAATACTCACTCACTTGGAGCACTAGTTGGAGTACAGGCCAAGTATTTCCTTGCAAGTTTACTTAAGCGTGGTAAACATTTTGCTTAACTTTCTACCAACTGATAGGATCATCATTTGTATGTAGTCATTTTTCTTGGTGATAGTTTTCAATCATTTGCACTACATCTTTTGGTAATGCATGTGTTTCTTCATTACTACTGGACTGTAGAAGTTCTTCCAGTGAATCTGTTATTGATTTACTTGTAGAAGGTGTTGGTTCTGTAGATTTTGTTTTTTACCTTTTAATGGGTGGCGAATAATAGATCACAATTGGATTGAAGTTTTTTTCAACTGCAACACAAAGTGACGATTTAACTTGCCCTAATATTGTGTTAAAAAAACTTGCCTTTATAGCTGGGATCTAAGTAAGTTGCAATAGCGTGAAGCTAATTTCCACAGAACCAAGGCGTTTTTCTAGCTCTAGTTTTCACACCTTTCATTCTTTTTAAACTGTCATCATTTTCATATTTGAAGATGGTTCAAATGCTTCCTTAGCGTTGAGATTAATGGTAGTACATCAGAGACAAAAGCTGTAGAGGCGCTGATTTTTTTTGCATCCCTAATCTCATGTGACTCTGATGACTCAAATTATTATGAACATCGCTGTGAGATCATGAGTCATCATTACACAATTGAGTCGCGAGTCCCATATGTCTCTCATTTAAAGTTTGTGTTCAGATTCATCTTAAGTATTTTTATTATAAAACTCTTTATCAAATCTCGACAATAAACATCCGCAGGGCAAAGCGTGGATGATCTTTAATAATGTGCAGATGTTGATGTTACCCGTATCATCAATATATATATATATATATATATATATATATATATATATATATATATATATATATATATATATATATATCTCCAGGGATGTATATGTATCCAGGTATATATATATATAAATATATATATATATATATATATCAGTAGCAGGCGGTGATTATTGTTGTGGAGTAAAATATATATATATATATATATATATATATATATATATATATATACATATTTATTATTATTACATATACATATATATATTATTACATATATATATACATATACATATACAAAATATATATATATATATTATTATATATATATATATATATATATATATATATATATATATATATATATATATATATATTTGTTATAAGTTTATACATATAGTATATATATATATATATATATATATATATATATATATATATATATATATATATATATATATATATATATATATATTTATATATATATATATATATATATATATATATATATATATATATATATATATATATATATATATATATATATATATATATATATATATATATATATATATATATATATATATATATATATATATATATATATATAAGAGAGAGAGAGAGAGAGAGAGAGAGAGAGAGAGAGAGAGAGAGAGAGAGAGAGAGAGAGAGAGAGAGAGAGAGAGAGAGAGAGAGAGAGAGAGAGAGAGAGAGAGAGAGAGAGAGAGAGAGAGAGAGAGATTTTTTCAAATTTTTTTGTTTTAATGGTGGAGAGAAAATTTTCGTATCTTTTATAGTGTACAGCAAGGTATGATGCCTGGCCTGGCCCTATATATGGTATTATTATATGAAATATGAAGATCTATGTACACCCATAGCTTAGAATTTTACTCTTAAGAACAGAGTAGGAAGAAAAATTTCCAAATAAATTTAATTATTTATTGTTATTACTAAAGTAGTTGTTTTTCTTTAAATTATTTTATAAAACAGTTTCAATTTTTTAATTTTCAAATAAAAAAATAATAATTTATTTAACATTACCATTTAAATTATTTTATTAAAAAGATTCAAAAATATTGGGTAGGAGCTACCTACCCTATGTATGCGTCCCTGATATATATATATATATATATATAAGAGTATATATATATATATATATATATATATATATATATATATATATATATATATATATATATATATATATATATATATATATATATATATATATATATATATATATATATATATATATATGACAACCAATGTCCATAGTTTTGAGTTACAAATAATTGAAATATATTATGAAACTCTAAACATGATGAAGATTTGTAGATAAGAAGGTAAAATTGTTTAATTAATCACATTTATTAATCATCATATAACATTGGATATTATTGCGTTGAAAAGTTTGAAAAATATTATGTCTGAGATTTTTACTAATTCAATTTGGTCAAAAAGTGGCATTGCTCTTATCAAACTATCAAAATTAAGGTTTTAGAATTTTTAAACCTATTTTCCTCTTGAATTTAAAATTTGATTTGAATTAATGGTGTAAAATTCTTTCCATTTTTTCTTTAACTGCTCTGGAATAAATCTTTATTATAATATTTCTCAATTTCAGGTTGGCTTACTGAAATACGTGGTGACTCTCATCATGCATATTGCATATGGTGTAAGAAAATTCTAAATGCACATAAGAGAACACTTATTGATCACAAAAGATCTTCAAGACATTGCATTGCAGAGAAAGGTCACAGAAGTTGTATTGAAGAGCAGTTTTCTGTTACAATGCCTCCTCCATTTGTTTTACCTTCTGATATAAAACAGGTTGAAGAGATTAATTTATCTCATACTGAGATTGAAAATGGGGTAAGTTTTATTAACATTTATTTTATTAACATGATTTTAAAATAGGCCATTTCCCAGACAGTGTTTTTAACTTTTACTCCTAGATTTTTAAATAGATTAATAGTCAATAATTTTTTAAGTTATTTATTTGATTATGTAAAAATCATGTCTGGACATTTGGAAAACATAAATTCGTTAACAAAATAAATGTTTTATAAAATATTTTTGTTTCATAATTTTATTTTAATGTTTGACCAAATGTGAGGAAGTCTGTGAAAATAGGATGGGATGCAAATGGAAAAGAGGAAAAAAAATTAGAAATCAATATTGTGTTTACTTGTTAACAGTGCAGATAAAAAATATTTTGACACTCCTTTACTGTTTATTATTGCTATTATTAATGGTTTATAATTTTATTTATGTCACCACTAGGGATGTACCGATACCAGAAAAGAGGCCGATAGCAAACCCAATGATCTATGATATGGCTGGAGTTGTTTAACTGATGAATATGCGCAAATGATTTAGGAAGAAAATCGCAAAGTTGATAAAAAATTTGTTACATTTTACTTCAAGGAGTTATTTATATTTATTCCTCTTTATATCAAGATGGTAATTATGTATGGAAGGTTGATAAATAAAAAACAATCTTTGTAGGTTTAGATGTCAATTTGGCTTGGTATTGATGCAAAGTCAAACACCAACAAACACGCTCTCATATGATATTGCCACATCACATTGTTGCACCACAAAGTCTGAGTTTTATTGTATTATTTAAAATTTGTTTTTCACTAGTTAACAGTAGAATATCATACTGATATATTGAAGACATTTAACATTCTTAATACCACACTAGTTGAATTCGATCTCGATCGATATGCCAGACTCCTTTGTCTCTTGTTATAAGAAACTGCTTCATTTTCATTATCACATCTAAATTTGTATCAGTGTCATTCTAATCAAGAGGTTACTATTAGAATGTTATTGAGAAAAGAAATATAGTTCTTTTAATTGAAAGTCAATTAAAAAAGCTTCAATAAATGTGATATTAACTGCATAATCATTAGTAAACCTACTTGTGTGAAAGCAGTAAACTCCTCCCAAATTTTCTCCATTGCTTGGCCTTGATGTTCAATTTTCCTAAAGTTTCATGACCGGTTCAAATTTATATATAAGAATATATAACCAGCCACAAATTGGTTAAATAGATAGAAATCGTGTTTGTCAATAAAATGAGGTTTTTGGTCATTAGTCACTGGAATATCCCGATTCAAGTTTTATTCAGCGGGAGTTGTAAAAATATACTTAAGAATACGAGAATAAATCATAGGTAGTTTTGTCATAGCAGAAACTGAAAGAAACCCTATTCTTGATAATATTACTAATGTTTGGACTCTATTGTTACTTGCTTAGTTAAAGATATAGGCGTATATTGGGAGTGTATATATATATATATATATATATATATATATATATTATATATATATATCTATTATATATATATATATATTAATATATATATACTATATATATATACATATATATATATATTATATAATAATATATATATAATTATTATATACTATATATATTATATATATTTATATATATATATATAATATATATATATATATTTATAATGTTTTATAGTATAGCATCTTATAATTTTTATTATATAGTAATGTAGGATATAAATTTGATATTTGGTTAATGGGATTAAATTAAAGCAACGTGTGGAAAATATTGGTAGTTCGCAATTGAAAATTTTTATCATATGTGTGAGTTTGGTTTAAGTGGCATAAGAAAAAATCCCTTGAAAAATAGAAGGAAGCTATATAGTTTTCGAGTTAGGGGGTTTTCCTGTTATAAAATTATTTAGCACTTAGATTTGCATAATAGCTATACCATATATGAATTGCAGTTATATTGAAAGTTACAAACCTTAAACAATGAACGCTCCTATGAAGTCTTGATTAGTACAAACTGTTCTTTTAGGTGTTGAGGAGTCAAAATCTGGATTTTTTAAAACATTTTAAGACGTTTTGAGAACTTATCTTTTCTGGCTCTATATTTCAGTTTTATTCATCTTATCTATCAGCAATGGGTGGTATAAGGAAGTGTATATTATTATTATTATATTTTTTTTTTTACTTCTATTTTATTTTTATTATTTTATTAATTATTATTTTTTTTTTATTATTATTATTATTATATATTATTATTATCAGTTTCATAGTCTCATTATTTCCATTATTATCATTATTATGATTTGTATTATTATTATTATTATTATTATTATTAATTATTATTATTATTATTAATTATTATTATTACTATTAATTATATTTATATTATTTTTTCAATTTAATTATTATTAATTATTATTATATTTAATTTATTATTATTACTATTATTATTATTATTTTATTATTTATTCTATTATTTTTCTAAATACTCTTCTTATTACTGCTTCTTATTAAGATTTTCATTCATTATACATTACTTTCAATTCATCTTATGTCTATATTTCTTTTCTTCATTATTATCGATTATTATTATTATTATTATTATTATTATATTATTATCTAATTATTAATTATTATTATTATTTATTTATTATTATAATTTTAATATTATATTATTATTAACCCCCGTTAACGTACCCCACTTGTCCGGGGTGGGGGGGCTCAGATACCTTTTCCGAATGGTATCTGCGAAGTGGTTGTCCGTTTTGTTTTTCGTTGATTTTTCCCCCCTTTTTGTGGTTCCCCTACCTTCCCATTTATGTTCTTTGTTTCTTATTATTTTATTATTATTATTATTATTATTATTATTATTATTATTATTATTATTATTATTATTCCTCTTGTATTTGTTCTTCCCTTCCTCAGTTTCTGTCCCTTCTCCTCCGTTTCTGTACGTACTACCCTACGTATCCCTGATCTCTCTCTTCTGAGAGTCTCCCCATTCCCCTGCTTCCTGGTGGCTACCGGGCTGTTGTCTCTGTGTGTGTCATGGGCCCATCTTGCCCTCCTTCCTACGTGGGTGAGGGTACAGGTTAAAAAACCGGTCTTTTGTTACGGTTTCTCCTGGGGCTATCTCGCTAGCGGTCGACCTTGCCCTACCCTTGAGCGAGTCTCGCATCCTGCAACTTGGGCGCATAATCTTGGGCTCCGCGTCTTATCCGTGTGGTGCACGTTTATTTTCCATCTTTGGGACTGGACGCGGAGTTCCGGGGGCTTTCCCGAGGCCACACCCATGGCCCACCCTACGGGGTGGGGTTTCTAGGGGGGAGGTATGTAGCTCTGGGCCTGTGGTGGGCGCGGTTGCTGCGGTTACGCTGCCGGGATTTATGTTTCTATTCATCATTTGTGTTATTGAATTTGTGTTTATTTATTGCGGTGCTGATGTTTTGCAGGAGTATTTTTCATGGGAAGAAAGTCTACAAAGTTTACCGTTTTCCAGAAAGGCGGCAATCTCCATCTGGCGGGTCCCCAACCCGTCCTCTCCCTCCCAGTCCAGTATCCAACAGGGGCTTTGACGCCCTTGTTGATGCGGTTGGTTCCTCACACCCTATCGACTCGATTACCGGTTCCCGTTCAGGGACTTGCCCGTCTAGACGCAGGTGAGGCTGTTGTGGCCTCTCAGAATACCCTTGTCTCTCCGTCTTTACCGTTTGCCATTCCAGGAGCCCCTGCGTCAGCGGGGTTCCATTCCTAACGCCAGTATCAACACCAACGCCGACGGATCACGTTCGCCGGACCCCCCATCCAGGGGTCCCGGGTTCTTGATTCGCTAACCACGCTTTTAATTTTCTTTACATTCAACCGTCCCTCTCGGTCCACTGACTCTGTGACGCCAGCTTCAATCCTAGTGATGTTTGGAAGCTGCTCTCCAAACTACTGAGCCACAGGCTTACGCCAATGGGAACGGGTTTCACTGATTGGTGTGCTGCCTCTCGTACCCAGAGCAACGTACTTGCTTTCCTATCCCATCTGGGGAAGATTCCCGTCATTTCTAAACCTGATGATGTCCGTAACACGTCGAAGGGTACATATATGCGCCGGAGTTTCTGTTCCGATGCTTCAATTGACATCCTAAAACTCATTTACAGGCTCACCACGTGCCTATCACCGACGTTTTCGGTTCCCTCCTCGTAAGGATGACCCCTCAAAGCCGAACCCTCGTCCTACTTACCTTCTCTGTGCCTTTCCCCCATCCAGGTAAAACTGGGTTTTACCATGCACTCGGTTCGGACTTATGTGCCCTTTCCGGAGATGATGTTTCAAGTGCCATAAATTTGGTCACCCCCAGAAATATTGTCGGTCTCCACCTCAGACCATCTGTCCGACATGTGGCAGTTCTCTCCACCCGAACTGTGACAGAGATCCCTCCATGTTGTCCTAACATGTTAAGGGGCCACCCCGGCCTCCTCTGTCCACTGCCCCTTTTTCGCCTTGGAAAAGGAAATCCTGAAGCAGTGCGCCATTCATAAATATGACCGTCGTGAGGCTACCCGCCGGGCGAGGGAAAAGCTGGCTCATCTTCCTCTATCTTATGCTGCGGCAGCGTCCACTCCATCTGCGGTTGCCTCTTCCGTTGCTCATCGCCCCCGTGCGTTGTGTCCGGAGCTTGTTCCGCTTTCACGTTCGACCTTCCGTGCCGGTTACCGGATCCCCTGTTTCGGTGGTTTCTGAGGCTCTGGAACAATTGTCCCTCCAACTCTCCCGAAATGGTCCGCCGGCCCACTCGTCGTTCTTCGCCGACACACACACACACGACCCTCTCTCATGCTTCTCTCCTTGTAGAGGTCCATGCATAGCTCCCAAGGGGATATCTGATTTTGCGATAAGTTCCGCTTCTGAGGTCGTGGCATCGTCCCATGTGCCTCGTCCGGAGCCTACCTGTACCGTTTCCCGGAAACGCCCTGCTTCTGTTTCGCCGGAGAAACACAGTCCCTCTAACGGTTGCGAGAGTCCGTCCAAGGGAGGATCTTTCCGGGACAGACATCCTTACTCGCTTGCTTATCGGGCCGCGGACTTCTTGAAGCAGAAGGATCCCGTTTGTACTGGGGGCCCTGTCTCTGTCCTGCCTAAACGGGCTCGCCGCGCTGACAACCCAAGTGGCCGATCTCGGACCAGTGGTCCGCCCTCTGCCCGTTCTGATAATTTACTACTTACTCCGCCTAAGCCCCCTTCGCTTCTGCACTATTCAAGCGATTCTGAAACTTTTTCGGATGCCACGATGGACTCTTCGGACTACTCTTCTTCCGTGGGGGTGTCACGTGCTGACACTGTTGTCCCACCCGAGGGGAGGTCCGAGGAGGTATCGATTGACACCTCGGCCCGCTCGCAGTCTTCCTTCGGGTAGACGTGGCTCCGCTTCGATGTGTGATGAGGTTGGGTTGGCTGCTGGTGGATGGAGGAGTCTTCCCTTCCTGCCTCTTCCCCTCCACCCCCTTTGACTTCGGTCCCGTCGACGGAGCCTTCGGGCTCTTTCTCGAGCGCGGGACCGCTTCGGGATTTACCTACTGGCCATACCCTTGTCATCCGATGTGTCTCTTCTCACTCCCGCCGACACCGTTCCTACTTGTCATCCTCTTCCAATCTTCCCCAGCCTTTGTTAGGGCGCCTCCTGGCAAGACGCGTCCCCCTTCCCGGCTTGCTAAGAAGTCTGGCAGGGGTGCGTCTGAGGGGAGGGATGTTCGAAATGTGGAGTGTGACTTGGCGCGCCTCTTTGGCGAGCCCTCTCCTGTTGTGCCCAGGAACCCCTCTCGTAAACAGGGGGGTCCACACATATCCCTGCTGCGTGATCTTCCTCTCCCTCCGGGGTTTGAGGTTCCTGTCGGTGGGTCGTCCGACGACTCACGGGACCTTCCGCCTTTAACCTCTGAGGTGACTGCCACATCCCAAAACATCGTGAACTATTGTCACGGATCGTCCTGACCATTGATTATTACCGTTTATGGCACGTTTCATCCAATGGAACTGCCGCGGATACTTTGCTAATTACGAAGAGCTGAAGAGATTACTTGTCGATCATCAGCCCTTGGCTGTTTGTTTACAGGAGTTGCAACTTCGTGACCGTAACCTTTTGCAACCTTCAAGGTACAGGGAGCCCCTTATTTCCCTGAATCGTGGAACCAGCGACAGAGGTGGGGCAGCGATCCTGCTTCACGAGTCTGTCCCATTTACTCCCATTCCACTCTCCACTCCACTGCATGCCGTAGCGGCTCGTATCCATCTTGACGCGCCGCTTACGCTGTGCTCGGTGTACCTGGCGCCCAGCTGTAAATATACCAAGAAGGACCTCGTCGATTTTTTCACGTGTCTCCCACCGCCCATGTTGGTCCTCGGTGACTTTAACCTCCGCCATCCTTTATGGGGTGACTCTGTTACGTCCCCCAATGCCGATTGTTGTTGAGTATTTTGCAGGATTTTTCTTTGGGTTGTCTCAACACGGGCCTTCCCACCTTTGAACGTTTTGATACAGGCACTTCTTCCTGTGTTGACGTCTCGTTGTGTTCCATCTCGTCTTTAGATCGTTTTGGGTGGGAAAGGTCGTCTTTTCTCTGTGGTAGTGACCACTACCCTATCGTGATACCATCCTTCGGCCCCAGTCCGCAGCTCCCACCTTATTCTGGCTGGCGCTATGACAGGGCAGACTGGTCTTCCTTTCACCAGGCCACTTACTTTTCCATCTTTCCTGCAACTAACGTGTTCCCGTCGCCGGCGGATGCCTTCACTTACTTTCAGGAAGTTATCCTTCAGGCGGCAACGGAGCATATACCCCGTTCATCTGGGACCCGGAAATCAACAACCCCCTGGTGGAACCAAGAGTGTGCTCGGGCTAATCGTGAAAAGCGTAAGTTGTATAAGCTGTATAAACAGACTCCCACACCTTCAAACTGATTCTCTTTTTAAGACTGCCATCGCTCGTGCTATGTGAATCAACCTTATGACTTGGAGGCAGTATTTTACGAACTATACGCCTCAACCGTTAATTCTTCTACGCCTATATCATCAGTCCATAAAAAGGTGCGAAAAATTTCCCGAAAACACCATGCTGATTCGCCTATTATCCTCGTTTACGGCCCGCAAACTTCTGATGTCATCTCTGCTCCCGGGGTTGTGGCGGACGAGTTGGGATATCACTTCGCGTCCTGCTCCAGCGGCTCCCGTTATCCGGAACCTTTTCGTTCTAGTCGCTTGCGGGTGGAGTTTCCTGATTTTTCTGTTCCACCTGGAACAGACCTTCCATACAACCGGCTATTCACCAGGGCCGAGTTCCTAGACGCCCTCAAGCTTTGCGGGGATGGAGCGCCTGGCCCTGACGGCATCTCCTTTCAGATGCTTCGCCATGCTCATCCTTCTTCCACTGCCTTCTGTCAGCTTATACAATCGAATATGGGTGGAGGGGTTATTCCTCTCCCCACTTGGCCTACAACTAATGTGGTTCCCATTCCCAAACCTGGGAAGGACCCGGCTTCACCTGACAACCAGCTGCCATTTAGCTTACATGTTACACATGTAAGCTCATGGAGAGATTGGTGGCTTCCCGTCTTGTTCCCACGTTGGAGCAACTCCATGCATTTTCCGACTACCAATTTGTTTTTCGTCGCCATCGCTCGACCCAGGATCCTCTCCTTCGGTTGGATCACGACATTCGTGAGTCATTTGCTTTGGCCGTCTTCTTTGACCTCGAAAAGGCGTATGATAGCACCGTGAAGGTTGGGGGTTTTGCGGAGCCTCCACTCCTTGGGACTTAGGGGGCAACTTCCCCTATTCCTTCATGTTGTTGATGTCGAATCGTTCGTTTCAGGTCCGTTGTGGTGCCACGCTGTCGAGGGCGTTTTGTCCTGGACGAAGGGGTGCCGCAGGGCAGTGACTGAGCGTGTTGCTTTTCGCTATTGGTTTTAAAGATGTTAGCCATAACACCCCGCCATCAGTACGTTGTTTTCTCAAAGTTTATGACCTTGCGCTTTACATCCCGGGCGCTAAGCTACCATATGTGGAATACCAACTTCAGGTTGCCATTGATAGGGTTACCTCCTGGTGCTCTGCGCGTGGCCTTACCTTCTCCACGTCGAAAAACTACAGCCGTGCCTTTTTCCGGAAAAATCCTCGTCGTAGGGGTCGCCTAACAATTGCCTCCAATGTTGCGTCTCTATGGCTCCCCTAATCCATGTCTGGAGCCGAGGGTCGGTTCTGGGTCTGTTGCTCGCATGAGCGCTCACGTACCTTCCTCATATAATTCTCCTCAAAGCTAATTGCCGCCGTTCCTTGATCTCTTAACAGGCAACCTAACTGCCAAGACCTTGGGTGGCGGACAGAAAAAACCATGCTCCCACCTTTACATCATGCCTGGTGCGGGCTAAACTGGACTATGGTTGTACCATTTATGGGCAGACCTTCCAGTCCTACCTCCTCCTTCTTGACCACATTCAGACTGAAGGTCTGAGAATTGCCACGGGTTCATTCCGTTCCTCTCCGAAGGAGAGCCTGGAGGTGGAGGCCGGGGTGATGCCCCTATCCCTGCTGAGGGAGCAACTCATGTGCTCGCTGTTCATCCGTCTTCGTTCTTACCTCATCGGCTTTGACACCTATAATAGAGCGTGTCCGTCACAACCTTCTTATTGCCATTTGCTGGGGTTGTTACTTCCATCTTCGCTTTTCTCGACCTTCCTCAGCGAGCCGTCATCGCAATTTTGATTTTACCTCTACCCGTTCCCAGTGGGTCTCTCCGCCCCCTGCTCTCTGCGTGGAATCCATTCTTTGAATAACGTCGGAGCACACCCGGTGTTGTTTGAGGATTCCTTGATTCTCACGCGGAGGTCCTAGGCGAACTCTATAAGCGGGTTTAACCGATCGGTTTCAAAGACGGAGGAAGGGGTGGAGGTTTCAGCTGTGTTTCCGGACATCAACTGTATCCCATACCCTTCCACCCTATTTGTCTGTTTCTCCAGCTGAACTCTAGCAATGTCCTGCGGTGAACAGGATCAGTACCTTAGCCCGTGGGGGTAATTATACGATCTTTTCGGATTCTCGGGGCGCTCTCCAGTCGTTGCTTGACCGGTCAACCGTAACCCGTTGGTCTGTGCCATTCAACAGTCCCTCTGCTTGCACCAGCGCAGCACTACAACATTGAGTCTGTTGGGTTCCCTCCCATGTGGGTGTTCCCGGGAACGAACGGGCCGATGGGGAGGCCAAACGGGCGGCTGCACAGGGTGTCGAGTGCCCGTTACCTTCCTCCTGTGTGCGCCTGGGCCATTTCCCTGCTACTGATTTTTCCATCTCATTACGTCGGGGTTTCCTCCTGGCTGGGCAGTCCATGTTGGGCGAGGATGCTCGTGGCGCCAACTTGGAATGTCAAACCCGTCCTTGGCCGGTGGTCTTCATCTTGTAGAAGGAGTCGCTCTGAGGTGGTCCTGGCTCGATTCCGTCTGTCATACAAATCTCA
>JABUQX010046834.1:25000-30000 GCA_015478945.1 Trachelipus rathkii
TTAATTTAATTTAATTTTAATTTATTTAATTTATTTATTTTTTTGTCTTCTTATTTTCTGATTGTGTTTGAAAAGTTTGAGTTGTTAATGCCTGTTTCAGTCATAAGAGAAGATTCCTCCTTCTTTCCCAACTCTGAAGCAATCGTCTAGACTTATATACTTTGAAAAACCAGGAAACAACTATTATAATTGGAATTTTCTTTTATGACCAAATTTTGATGGATTTTATAGGTAAATTTTCCAAGAGTTTCATTGATTCATTCTTTTATGTGAGCAAATTCATTTTTTTTACTTGACAGTTAATTTTAAACCTTGGATTTAAAAATGTTGTTATGCATAACATTTTGCTTTCAAGTTAGTTGTTGAATCTTTCATTAGATGATTCAAGTAGAGGAGCTGCAAATGTTAAAAGACCACCGAAGTTGGCACTTGCTTGGTTTTCTACATTTTTATCTTTATCAATAACCTTTTGTAAAGAAAAATGTGTATGGCTAAATTGATGAAATGATCATTTCTATTGCTGTGTTCTTTAGTTAGTTCCTCAAAGAGACTTAATTATGTGTATTAACTTCTCAATGATACTCCATTGATATTGACTTATACTGGGGTCATTATGTTCTGCGCTGTATGCAGCAATAAGACTGCTTGGTCTTTGTTCTAACATGCCTTTCCGACATGTAGTATGTTGCCTGTTCCATCTTTGTTTTACATCTTGTTCACCTAACAGTCAAAGTTGGTTTTGGGTAATGTTGAAAATTTACTTGTTGCTGCCCCTAACTGGAAAATTGAAAAAAAAAATTTAAGCTGAGTAGTTATTGCTCGACAACCCCATAATGATAGTCCAATTTTATTGAATGTTTGAGAAATATTGAATCTGAAATGCTAGCTGCAGAGAATAAATAAAACGAGACAAAGGTTTTGACCCACTTCCTCGTAATTCAGCAACAATGTTAGCAGCATTGTCTCGCAGAACAACGTGGATCTTTTGCAAAGAAATGCTGAAACTGTCTAGCCAACAAACAATTGTCACTAATATTTAAGCAGAATATGCTCCTGGAAATGTTTCACCCTTAATAAGCATTTGACCCTCAAAAATCTTTACCTTATACGCAATGTGCTGTAGGGCTTATGAAATGGAGTATTAGCTGTAGGGATACTATTGTTAGAGATATTTAGTTTATTGACAGCAGATTATTTTTCAGTTCACTTAATAATATGTAACCATATATATTAGGAACAACAATATCAGAAAAATATAACCATATATATTAGGAACAACATCAGAAATATGCTTTCTGCTTGGGAAAGAGTAATTTGGACAAGCCTTTTAAAACCATAAGTTTCAACAGCTGAATATGGCTATATGTCTGTAGCAAGCATCTCTCCTATTAATTTGTGAAATTCTTTAGATCTGTGGTGGTTAATATCTGATAATTTCTTTTTCTCTATAGTTTCGAATATAGATGGCTGATGCCGTTTTAAGTTTTTAATTTTGTGACTTGAACCAGCTTCGTTGGTGCAGTCTAATTTTCTTTTCTCTGCTTTGGATTTCTTTAGTTCTTGTTCTTTCTCTTCTTCATTATGTTTAGTTTCAGGTGGTTTAACATTCCTGTTGGTGTTTGGTGCTTTGAGGATTTTCCACCTCTTTAAACCTGGCTTCGCATAAGTTACATATAGAAAATGCAATTTCATTGTTGCAGGGTTTAAAAAATTGCCAAACTAAGCTTCTCGACATTTTAAATATAACATTTCGATTACCTTTCTACACCTTTAAGAAAAAAACTTTATATAAAATATATTTAAAGTTTTTGAACTATATTTCTATAATGGCATGAATGTAAGAAATTAAAAGTAGTTTACTAGTCTATAAAATTTTAATCTTTTCTTTTGATTCTGTAATATATATATAATATATATTATATATATATATATATATATAATATATATATATATATATATATATATATATATATATATATATATATATATATATATATATATATATATATATATATAATATATATATATATATATATATTATATATATATATATATATTTTATATTATATATATAATATATATAATATATATATATATAATATATATATAATATGTTAAGGTATGAAATTGAATACTGTGTCTTCCCATATAATAACTTAGATACCACAAAACAGCATAGTCCCACATAGGCAAGGTAAATTGGGGTTATAACTTGAAAGGGAATCATTTGACGAATATTCCTTTTACAGTTTAACCCCAATTACCTTGCCTATGTGGACTATGATGTTTGTGGATCTAGTTATTAATAGAGCTTATAAAACAAAGGTTGGATGTTATGTAAAGGTCTTTGTATGGTGGATCAATGGATATGAGTATGGAGTTTTGCTAACAAACTGCCTAATGTACTTATAACATGAGAAACCCGGTTGGACAGCTTCATGTGCGGTATCTTTATGGTGTGGAACATTAAACACCATTTATATAAAGGAGTATAAGAGAGATTGTTGCTATAACTGCTAGAGTTTTAGATAGTTGGATGAATTTAGAAATAGTCAGTAGAATTTTGGAAATAAATTAAAATTGAAGAGTATTTTGTTACACTCTGTGTAATAATGACTAACCATAAGGGAAATATTCAGAAGAATTCAATTTGGAAATTCGAATAAGAAAAAAAAAAAAACAATTGTTTGCCCACATCACACATCTGGCTTTGGATGAAAATTGAAGATTATGGACAGAGGAGGGAACAGAGGTTAGGTTTGCTGTCACTGTTTGAAATGCCCCCGATTCCGTTAAGATCAGGAGTTTGAAGTCTTGAAGTTTGGAAATGTTCAACGAAATATGATTAATAAAGACCATAAATATTGCAAACATTGAAGAAAAGGAATTGCAACAAAACAGAAAATCAGCATGTCCTTAAGGGCCCATCAACACCCAAATATCAGTAATTATTAATTCCTACGTGCGATAATGAAGAGGAGGAGATAATTTTTCATAAAATTGTAGAGAAAAGTGTACTGTGTTATTTGTGTGATGTTTGCGAGGAGGAAGTGGCAGAAGCACTAATATATACATATACAGTATATTTATATATCTTAAATATTTTGGGAGTAGAGTGTTATCTTGGGCTGGAACATTCCTTTGCATCCAGTGTTCCAGGGTTTGACCATCCCATGTGTCACTGACAGTGTGTCTCCCAAGTATTTTCAACCTTTATGTACAGTAGGGATGCTTACAGGAATATATAGTAGGTGCTCTGCCACTCCTCCTCCAAACATCACACAAATAACACAGTACACTTTTCTCTACAATTTTATGAAAAATTCTCCTCCTCTTCATTATCGCGTGGGAATTAATAATTACTGATATTGGTGTTGATGGCCCTAAGGACATGCTGATTTTCTGTTTTGTGCAATCCTTTTCTTCAATGTTTGCAATATTTATGGTCTTTATTAATCATATTCGTTGAACATTTCCAAACTTCAAGACTTCACCTCCTGATCTTAACGGAATCTGGGGCATTTCAACAGTGACAGCAAACTCTACTCTGTTCCCTCCTTCTGTCCATAATCTTCAATTTTCATCCAAAGCCAGATGTGTGTATGTGGGCAACAATTGTTTTTTTTTTTTTCTTATCGAATTTCCAAATTGAATTCTTCTGAATATTTCCCTTATGGGTTAGGCTCTTTTATCAGTCTATGACTAAATTAATGCTATGCCTATTTATTTCCAAATTCTACTGACTATTCTAAATTCTCCAACTATCTAAACTCTAGAGTATAGCACAATCTCTCTTATACTCCTTTATATAAATGGTGTTAATGTTCCATCACCATAAAGATACCGCACATGAAGCTGTCAACCGTTTCTCTATGGATAAGTACATTAGCAGTTTGTGCAACTCCATACTCATATCCATGATCCAACATACAAGACCTTTACATAACATCCAACCTTTGTTTTATAAGCTCTATAATAACTTAGATCCACAAACATCATAGTCCACATAGGCAAGGTAATTGGGTTAAACTGAAAAGGAATATTCGGTCAAATATTCCTTTCAAGTTTAACCCAATTACCTTGCCTATGTGGACTATGCTGTTTTGTGGATCTAAGTTATTATTGGAAAACACAGTATTCAATTTCATACCTTAACATTTTATATATATATATATATTATATATATTATTATATATAATATATATATATATATAATATATATATAATATATATATATATATATAGTTATATATATATATATATTATATATATATATAGATCATATATATGATATAATATATATCATATATTTAATCTCATATATATTATAAGTGTAATACTTATATTATATAGTATATATATATATCTATATATATCTTTATATAATATATATATATATAAAGTTACCTTAGTCAAAGAAGAAAGATTAAAATTTTTAATATGTTCTCCATAACTTGGGGATAAATAGATGGCCATTATAGAATATAGTTCAAACAACTTTAAATATAGTTTAATATATAAAGTTTTTTTTCTTAAAGGTGTAGCCGTGAAAGGTAATCGAAATGTTTATATTTAACGATGTCGAGAGGACGACTTAGTCTTGGCAATTTTTTACCCTAGCAACAATGAATTGCATTTTCTATATGTAACTTATGTGAAGCCAGGGTTTCAAGAGGTGGCAAATCCTCAAAGCATCAACACCACAGGAATGGTTAAACCACTGAAACCTAAACATAAGGGAAAGAAGAGAAAAGAAAAAAACCAAGAATAAAGAAATTCAAAGCAGGAAGAATTAGACTGCACCAACGGAAGCTGGTTCAAGTCACAAAATTTAAAAAAACTTAAAAAACGGCATCAGCCATCTATATTCGAAACTATAAGAAAAGAATTAATCGATATTAACCACCACAGATCTAAAAGAATTTCAAAACAAATTAATAGGAGGATGCTTGCTACAGACATATAGCCATATTCAGCTGTTGAAAACTTATGGTTTTAAA
>JABUQX010046834.1:35000-43496 GCA_015478945.1 Trachelipus rathkii
GATACCATAAGCAACACTGTCTTGAAAATTGTCGAGACTGCTGTCAGTATAATCAACATCGATCTGAAAATAATAATAATCAATCAATCAATCAAAAATATTTTATTCTCACTAATAGATTACATGGTTGTGTTTACATATTTATATTAATACAAAATAATAAGATAAGGATGAGAAAAGGGCTACTAGGGGGACGTTTTCGTCCATTGAGCCCAAAATAATAGTAATAAGAATAACATTTGACAATAATGACAATAATAACAATAATAAAAGTAATAATAGAAATAATAATACTAATAAATATTAATAACAATAATAATAATAATAATAATAATAATAATAATAATAATAATAATAATAATAATAATAATAATAATAATAATAATAATAATAATAATAATAATAATAATAATAATAAATAATAAACAATAATGACAATAAACACTAATAAAGTAATAATAAAATAATAATAATAATAATAATAATCATAATAAATAATAATTATAATGAATAGTCATAGGAAATATTAATAACAATAATAACAATGATCAATAATAGAATAAATAATCAAAATAAGATAAAATAAATCAAACGCTAATAACTATAATCATTATAACAATAATAATTGAAAAATAATAACAATAAATAATATTATGAATAAAAGTTTTAATATATTACAAAGTAAATAATAATGAAGTAAATAAATATATTAAAAATAAAAAATATAGTAAAATTACACATAAATAAATAAATGATCAATAAAATATAATATAATATTAAATAATTAAAGTAAGTAAATAATAATAAAATCATAATAATAATAATAATAAGATAAATAAATAATAATAATATGAATAGATGCCATAATAAATAATACTAATAATGAATTTTTAATCCCTATCACTAAAAATTTATAGAATAATAGATAATAATTTTTTTTTTTTTTTTTTGAGTGGGTGTCAGGGATCTCCACAGCACACAAGAATGCGGCTAGACCGTGTTAGCAACTAACGATCAGGGAAACTCCCTAACGACACGAAAAGAGGAACAATGGCTGAGATGCGTTGAGATGCTAAATACACAGCATGTTCGAGTTCCAAAAGAAAGGCAAAAACCACGATCCCTACGAAAATAAGATGTGCGGAAGGCGATGGTGAAGAGGTATAGTTAGCACGTCAGGAAAAAGAACTTGCTTTCAAGGGTCGAGAATGGGAAACGCAAACACAAAGAGATGACTTAACAGTGAGAGGACAACTGATGGGGAGCAAATGGGCAGGTTCGGGGAGCCGCCCGCGACAATAGAGTATCCATGGGTGAGATTTGTTATGAACCAAGACGCAATCGGCCAGACCACCTCCGGAGGCGACTCTTCCTAACACGATGAAGACCGACGCAGGCCAACGGAGCGGGTTTGGCAACATTCGAAGTTTGGCGCCACGAGCTATGCCTCACGCCCAACATGACTGCACCAGAGAGAACGCCCCGACGCGCCAAAAGAGATGGGAAATTCCAGTACGAGGGAAATGGCCCATGACGCACAGCAGGAAGGAAGGTTAGCGGCACGTCCCGACACCCCGTGTGCACGCCGGCCGCTTGCTCTCCCGCATACGGCCCGTAGTTGCAGACACCCACATGGGAGGGCGAACCCAACAGAACTCAAGTTTGTTAGTGCTGGCGCTGCGTAACAAGCAGACGGGGACTGTTGGAATGGGCGCACGACCAACGGTTACGGGTTGACCGGTCAAGCAAACCGACTGGGAGAGCGCTCCCGAGAATGCGAAAAGATCGTATTAATACCGCCCACAACTAAGTACTGATCCTGTCACCGCTGCAAGGACTCATTGCTTAATAAGTCAGAGCTGAGAAAACAGACAAATAGGGTGGTAGGGTATGGGATCCAGTGATGTCCGGAAACACAGCGAAGCACAGCTGAAGCTCCCACCCCTTTCCCTCCGTCTTTGAACCAATCGTGTAAACGCGCTATGAGAGTCGCTATGGACCGTCGCGCGTGAGATACATAAGGAAGTCCCCTCAACACACAGGGTGTTGCCTTCCGACTAAATTCAATAGACTGGATCCCACTGGCAGAGAGCAAGGGGGCGGAGGAGACCCACATGGGAAGCGGGTGAGGTAAAATCAAAATTGCATGGACCGCTCGCTGAG
The DNA here is from genome assembly GCA_015478945.1 of Trachelipus rathkii. NCBI lineage: Eukaryota > Metazoa > Arthropoda > Malacostraca > Isopoda > Trachelipodidae > Trachelipus > Trachelipus rathkii. The sequence goes on from JABUQX010046834.1 coordinate 37,164, forward strand.
GAGAGTCCGAGGAAAGCGAAGATGGAAGTAACAACTCCAGCAAATGGCCAATAAGGAAGATTCTGAGGTACACGCTCTATTATAGGTGTCAAAGCCGACGAGGTAAGGAAACGCTGAAGACGATGCACAGCAGCACATGAGCCTGCTTCCCTCGCAGGGATTAGGGCATCAACCCCGGCGCTCCACCTCCAGGCTCTCCCTCGGAGAGGAACCGTAATGGCCACCCGTGGCAATTCTCAAGACCTTCAGTCTGAATGGGGTCAAAAAGGCGGAGGTAGGACTGGAAGGTCCCTGCCCAGTAAATGCACAACCATAGTCCCAGTTAGCCCGCCCAGCTGATGTTAAAGGTCATGGAGCATGGTTGTTTTATGTCCCACCCCAAGTCTTGAGGTTAGTGCGCGTAAGGAGATCCGAAGGAACGGCGGCAATTAGCTTTGAGAGAGTAATATGAGGAAGGTACCGTGAGGCGCTCAATCGAGCAGCAGACCCAGGAACCGCACCCTCGGCTGCCCCACATGGATAGGGACCATAGAGACGCAACATTGGAGGCAATTGTAGGCGACCCCTACGACAGGATTTTTTCCGGAAAAGCACGGCTGTAGTTTTCGGCGTGGAGAATGTAAAGCCACGCGCAGTACACCAGGAGGAAACCTATCGATGGGCAACCTGAAGTTGACGTTCCATACAAGGAGTTTAGCTCCAGAGATGTAAAGCAGGGCAAGATCGTCACAATAGATGGAGCAGCGCACGTGGGACGTCGGGATGAAATCGAGTAACACCATTGAAGACCATAGCGAAAAAGCAAACACGCTAGTACAACTGCCCTGCGGCACCCCTTCGTCCCACGGAACAAAAAAAACGAAAAAAAACCGGGCCCTCGCAGCGGTGGCACCGACAACGGAACCTGAAACGAACGATTCCGAACATCAAACACTGAAAGGAATAGGGAAGTGTGCCCCTAAGTCCCAAGGAGTGGAGGCCCCGCAAACCCCCCAACCTCACGCGCATCATACGCCTTTTCGAGGTCAAAGAAGACGGCCCAGGGTCATTTGGGTTGGAGCAAATGACTCACGAAATGTCGTGATCCAACCGCCGGTAGAGGATCCTGGTCGAGCGATGGCGACGAAAACCAAATTGGTAGTCCGGAAATGCATGGAGAGTTGCTCCAACGTTGGAACAAGACGGGAAGCCACCAAGTCTTCTCCATGAGCTACTGTATTCGCAGGATCAATGAACAATAGGCAGCGAGTGATTAGCGGAAAGAATGTCGATCGCTTCCCAGGTTTGGGAATGGGGACAGATTAATATGCGTTAGACCAAGACGAGGGAAAGACCCCCTCCTTTCACACCGATATTCCTTATGCTGTATAAGGTAGCCGAGAAGGAAGGCAGTGGCAGACGGATGAGCATGGCGAAGCATCTGAAAGAAGATGCCGTCAGGGCCAAGGCGCTCCATCCCCGCGCAAAGCTGAGCGTCTAGGAAACTCGGCCCTGGTGCAATAGCCGGTTGTATGAAGTCTGTTTCCAGGTGGAACAGAAAATCAGGAAAGCTACCAACCTGCAGCACGCAAGCGACTAGAACAGAAATAAGGTTCCGGATAACGGGAGGGGCTGGAGCGGTAACGTTCGAAGGATAATGCCAACTTCGTCCCGCACAACCCCGGAGCAGAGAAGACATCAGAAGTTTGCGGGCCGTAACGAGGATAATAGGCCGAATCAGCATGAGTGTTTCGGGAAATTTTTCGCACCTTTTTATGGACTCGATGATATAGGGCGTAGAAAGAATTAACGGTGGAAGACGTACGCTGCGGATATCACTGTTTCCCGCGTACGGCGATTAAATACGCCCGGGAGCGGGCCGCCGACAGCCTTAAACAGATCAAGTTTGGAAGGTGTGGCGAGTCTGTGTTATAGCAGCTTTATCAAACTTACGCTATTTCACGATTAGCACGAGGCACATCTGGTTCGCAGCACAGGGGGTTGTTGATCTTCCGGGTCCACAGATGAACGGGGTATAGTGACTATCCGTTGCCGGCTGGAAGGATACTTCCTAAAGTAAGTGAGGCATCCCGTCCGGCGACGGAACAGCGTTAGTTGCAGGAAAGATGGAAAAGTAAGTGGCTGGTTGAAAGGAAGACCAGTCTGCCCTGTCATAGCGCCAGCCAGAATAAGGTGGAAGCTGCGGACTGGGGCCCGAAGGATGGTATACCGATAGGGTAGTGGTCACTACCCAGAGAAAAACGTACCTTCTCCCACCCAAAACGATTTAAAGACGAGATGGAACACAACGAGACGTCAACATCGGAAGAAGAAGTCCCTGTATCAAAACGTTCAAAGTGGGAAGGCCCGTATTGAGACAACCCAATGAAAAATCCTGCAAAATACCCAACAACCAATCGGCATTGGGGACGTAACGAGAGTCCCCATAAAGGAGGCGGAGGTTAACAGTCACACGAGGACCAACTGGCGGGGGGAGACAACGTGAAAAAAATGACGAGGTCCTTTCTTGGGTATAGTTGTACAGCTGGGTGCCAGGTACATCGAGCACAGCGTCAAGCGTCGCGTAAAAAATGGATACCGGCCGCCACGGGCATGCAGGCGGAGTAGAAGAGTGGAATGGGAGTAAATGGGCAGACCGTGAAGTCAGGATCGCTGCCCCAGGCTCTAGTGTTCGCTGGTTCCAACGATTCAAGGGAAAATAAGGGGCTCCCTGTACCTTGAAGGTTGCAAAAGTTCACGGTCACGATGTTGCAACTCCTGTAAACAAACAGCCAAGGGCTGATGATCGACAAGTAATCTCTTCAGCTCTTCGAAATTAGCAAAGTATCCGCGGCAGTAGTTCCCATTGGATGAAACGTGCCATAAACGGTAATATAATCGATGGTCAGGACGATCCGTGACAATAGCCACGATGTTTTGGATGTGGCAGTCTCCTCAGAGGTTAAAGGCGGAAGTTCCCGTGAGTCGTCGGACGATCCACCCGACAGGAACCTCAAACCCCGAGGGAGAGGAAGAAATCACGCGAGCAGGGATACTGTGTGACTCTCCCTGTTATTCCGAGAGGGGGTTCTGGCAACTAACAGGACAGGCGCTCAGCCAAAGAGGCGCGCCAAGTCACACTCACATTTCGAACATACCCTTCCCCTCAGACGCAACCCCTGCCAAACTTAATCTTAGCAACCGGGAAGGGGGAAAGCGTCTGCCAAGGTAGGCGCCCACTAGACAGAACGGCTGGGAAAATGGAAGAGGATGAACAAGTAGGAAACGGTGTCGGCGGAGTGAGATGAGACACATCGGATGACAAGGGTATGGCGTCAGTAGGTAAAATCCCGGAAGCGGTCCGCGCTCGAGAAAGAGCCAGAAGGCTCAGTCGACGGGTCTGAAGTCAAAGGGGGTGGAGGGGAAGAGGCAGGAAGGGAAGACTCTCCCATCCTCCTGCATCCACCAGCAACCAACCCACACATCGAGGAGGCGCTACGTCTACCCCGAAGGAAGACTGCGAGAGGTGCGAGGTGTCAATGCGATACCTCATGGACCTCCCTCGGGTGGGACAACAGTGTCAGCACGTGAAACCCCCACGGAAGAAGAGTAGTCGAAGAGTCATCCGTGGCATCCACGAAAAAGTTTCAGAAATCAGCTTGAAATGGTGCAGGAAGCGAAAGGGGGCTTAGGCGCGAGTAAAGGTAGTAAATTATCAGAACGGGGCAGAGGGCGGACGCACTGGTCCGAGATCGGCACTTGGGTTGTACAGCGCGGCCGAGCCCGTTTAGGCAGCGTGACAGAGACAGGGCCCCCAGTACAAACTGGGATCCTTCTGCTTCAAGAGGTCCGGCCCGATAAGCAAGCGAGTAAGGATGTCTTTGTCCCGGGAAGATCCGCCCTTTGACGGACTCTCGCAACCGTTAAGAGGGACTTTGGGGTTCTTCCGGCGAGACAGAAGCAGGGCGTTTCCGGAAACGGTACAGGTAGGACTCCGACGAGGCGACATGGATCGATTGCCTCCAAGTGACCTCAAGAAGCGGAACTTATCGGCAAATCAACGATGATCCCCTTGGAGCAGCATGGACGCCTCTACAAGAAGGAACCATGAGAGAGGGTCGTGTGTGTCGGCGAAGAACGAGGAGCGGTGGGCCGGCGAACCATTTCGGGAGAGTTGGGAGGACAATTCGGTCCAGGAAAGGCTTCAGAAACACACCTGAAACAGGGGATGCCGGTAATCACCGCACGGAAGTCGAAACGTGAAAGAGCGGAACAAAGCTCCGGACACAACGCAACGGCTGGCGATGACAACGGAAGAGGCACACCGGTAGTGGGGTTGCTCGAAAGATGGAGTGGACGCCTGCCGCCAGCAGCATACGAAGATAGAGAAGATGAGCCAGCTTCTCCCTCGCCCGGCGGTTAGCCTCACGACGGTCATAGTTATGAATGGCGCACTGCTCTCAGGGATTTCCGTTCTCCAAGGCGAAAACAGGGGCAGTGGACAGAGAGGCGGGTGTGGCCTGCCTTACAGTTAGGCAACATCGGAGATCTCTGTCAGCAGTTCGGGTGAGAAACTGGCACAGTGTCGACGATGGTCTGGGAGAGCCGGACAAATATTTCGTTCCTGGGGGTGACCAATATTTTATGGCACTTGAAACATCATATCGGAAGCGGCCACATAAGTCCGAACACGTGTGCAGGTAAAAGACCAAAGTTTTACCGTTGATGGAGGGAGAAAGCACAGGGTGAAATAATATTGGATAGTGAGGATATGGAGGCGTCATCCTTACGAGGAGGGCAAACCGATAAACGGTCGGTGATAGGCACGTGGTGAGCCTGTAAAGTGAGTTAGGGCATATGTCGAATTAAGCGATCGGAACGATAGCGCCGGCCGCCATATAATTGGTACCCTTCGAGGCGGTGTTTACCGTGAACATCATCAGGTTATAGAAATGACGGGAATCTTCCCAGAGTGGAATAGGGAAGCAAGGACGTTGCCTCTGGGTACGAGAGGCAGCACAACCGGAGACCAAGAGGGAACCGTTTCCTGCATTGGCGTATGCCTGTGGCCAGGTAGTTTGAGAGAGCAGCTTCCATAGCATGCACTCAAGGAATGGAGCTTGGCTCACAAGAAGTCCAGCTGGACGAGAGCGTACGTTGATGTAAATAAAGAAAGAAGCGGGTAGGAATCAAGACCCGGGACCCCTGGAGGGGGGTCGGCGAAAGTGATCGTCGGCGTTGGTGTATACTGGCGTTAGGAATGAAACCCCGCTGACGCAGGGCCTCTGGAATGGCAAACGTAAAAGACGGAGAGACAAAGGGTATCTGAGAAGGCCAGCAACAAGCCTCACCGCTGGTTAAGACGGGGCCAGTCCCGAGAAACGGGACAGGAGATCGAGAGGGGCGATGAGGGGTGGGGTGGTGGGTAACCAACCATTCATCACAAGGGCGTCAAAGCCCCTGCTGGGCGCAGGCCTGGGAACGGCCAGGGAGGGAACGGGTTGGGGACCCGCCAGACTGGTAGATTCGCGCAGGCCTTTTCTGGAAAACGGGTAACTTTTAGATTTCTTCCATGAAATAATACTCCTGAATACATGCCAGCACCGCAAATTTAATAAACACGAAATTGCAATAACACAAATGAATGAATAGAAAACATAAATCCCGGCAGCGTAACCGCAGCAACCGCGCCCACCACAGGCCCAGAGCTACATACCTCCCCCCTAGAAACCCCATCCCGTAGGGTGGCCATGGTGGTGGCCGTCGGGAAAAGCCCCTGGAACTCCGCGTCATCCCAAAGATGGAAAAAAGCCGCTGCACCACAACGCGATAAGACGCAAGGCCCAAATTATGCGCCCAAGTGCAGGACAAGCTCCTCATAGTTAGGCAAGGTTCGGGACCTCGCTACAATAAGGCGGCCGCGAGAAAGGTCAACAAAAAACCGGTTTTTAACTCTGTACCCTCACCGACACGTTAGGATAAGGAGGGCAAAGATGGGCCCATGACACACACAGAGACAACAGCCGGTAGCCACCAGGAAGCAGGGGAATGGGGAGACTCTCAGAAGAGAGAGATCAGAGAGATCGTAGGGTAGTACGTACAGAAACGGAGAAGGGACAGAAACTGAGGAAGGGAAGAAGGGTTGAGGGGAACCGGGAATAATAATAAAATTATAATAATAATAATAAAATAATAATAGATAATGATTAATATAATAATAAGAAACAAAGAACAATAAATAAAATGAGGGGAACCACAAAAAAGGGGGAAAAATCAACGAAAAACAAAAAGCGTACAACCACTTCGCAGATACCATTCGGAAAAGGTTCTGAGCCCCCCCACCCCGCAAGGTGG